>DWEJ01003390.1:0-10480 GCA_018245835.1 Mysoria sejanus stolli | reverse complement strand
CTAATATATGTCATGTCGTCTCTGTCTCACGTGTATTATTGCAACGTTTCGTTAAAAGTCAGCCATTACGTTATAAGTTTTGGATATTTTTTTTATAGAGCTTTTCATCTTAATTACCGTCGTAATGTTTCAATTTCAACTTGGCATTACTGTATGTTTTGTTAACTGTTACAACTGCCAATGATATTATATATGCTTCGTTGTGATTTTTTACCTGTATTACGTATATATATATTTGTATGTAATTAAAATACGTAGTTATTGAGCGTCGAGTATGTGTTGTAATGTATTTTTTGGATCGTCAGCCTTTGCCTCCCAGTCGATGTAAACCTTTTATTTGTAACTCAAAAGTGTTTTTATATTCATATTTAACATAAATCAGAAGAATCACGTGAAAATAAGTTAGAGGTAAGTGAAATCAAAGTAGTATAATGCTTTGGATGTTTTTATAACGGCACCGCGTGTGCTCGTCGCCTGTAATATTTCGAAAAGCTGTTACGTAATATATTTATTTATACGGTCAATAAATGGAGAGTTAATTATTGAATTTGTTTTATTATTATTTTCAGTGTCCTTACAGATTTGTATTTTGATGATTAAAAAGTATGTTAATATCGAAAGTGTTTTTAATATGAAAACAATGTTTAATTTCCCGGAAACTGAACAGCTGTATAATTGTCAGCAGCGTAGCTGCTCCTTTATTTTTTTCGAGATTCGTACTGTCTGCCTACACTTATACACAATGTACACGCGTGTATATTCACTTGTTCCCACTGCTGTAATTGGGAAACTATTAAAATGTTATTTTTCATAAACTAGAATAAGTATCTACAACAGAGACCACGCCGGTCTACGCCTTGACAAACGTAGCATAAGATGCTCGGTGGCTGGCAGTGGTTGGCTGCGAACAGCTGGTCGAGCTCAATGGTGTGCTATTTGAGTGACCGATGTCCAGGTGGACGAGAATAGGCTGATGATGAACCATCTATATCATTAAACGGTGGTAGATATAACTCCTTTTTTTATCTGTTCGTCAATTTATCACAGGCACCAGCCGGTGTTTTAAAGTAAGGTGCTCAAAGTTTTGATAATGACCTGTTCGTACCAACTGCATATATCGAAGGAGGAACCGTAAAAATGACATTTAGCGGTTGCTATTTTGGATACGATGAGTCACGGTGAGGAGACATGTTTTTTCCATGTTCCCAGCTAGAACTTATTACGCCATTTTATGAACACGTCTCTAAGGGTTGATACTTGATGAGTTCAAGCCAGTCGCGGGCCTTGTCGGCCAGTCCTGCGCAATAAGAATCCACCCATGTCTTGTTAAGCGAGGATTAGCAACAGCTCTGGCTCTTAAGTTTTGCTTAAGTTCAAGCAATTTAACTAGTATCTGTAATTGAACATTATTATAATGCTATAGGGCGAACCAATAAACAAAACAATTGATGAACTTGTGTAATCATCATGAAAAATTTAATATAATATATCATTCATGTATACATTTTAATAATATTATTTTATCTCATTACAAAAACCAAAAAAGCGAATTATTGTATACTGACTGTTTAATGTGCGATTGCGATTCACTGTAATTCCATCAAACGCCGATAAGTGATAGAAATCCTGGGTTCACATCCCGGGTCGGGCACTATTAGCTATTCTAGTAGTGGCTCGGAGTCTGGATATATGTCCGGTGTACGGCAATAGATTCGCTTGTAACTGGTAAATCGTGGGGGTGTATTTAACTCCTCTGCTTACCACTTGAGAGATAACAGGCGTGATGTTACGTTTAGTTTGTTAATTGAATCTTTAGACGAAAGTTGATAATTAAAACGGCGTAACAGGTTTTAATAATTAGTTTTTATGTGATTCATGTAGACCTTTCAATTCCTTACATTTATCATAAGTAATATTTATTTTGCTGAACTGGTTTTTATTGTTATTGTTTGGTTTAATGTACTTTTTGTTTTAATTTTTAGAAGAATACCTTAAACGTCGTATCTACATTTTGTTATGTCATTCGAACATGCGACTGATTTACCTTGAACTTTTACCAATCTGGAAAAAAATGCGTTTTTTATTTTGTGTGAACATTTGCTTTTAGAACATTCCAGTAATCTATCTATTAAGTGACAGAAAAATTTACTGTCTCAATTCTCAAGACTGTTGTATATCGCAGTCGAGATACAGGGAATACATTCCCGAATTTTTGCTACTTTGTGCTACTTATAGAATAAGTGGGAATGCCAGCTATTTGCTATATGAGTATGAGGATTTCGTATATACCATTTGGGTCTTTTTACTAACCGATAATAACAGCAAACAGAAATATAATGGACATGCTATCTATAGGTAAATACTGCTGTTATAGAGAAAGAATGAGACGCAATTTTTAATAAGTAACTTGAATTAACCATCTTTATATTTTAATTTTTGATCAAAATTTATAATATATGTTTGCGAAGCTTTTTAAACGTAAATTCACGCCTGTAATCCTCGTAGAAGTAGGCAGAGGTAGAAGAATGTAGAACATTTTCATGCTTTTTAACCGATAAAAATAACTCTTGCGAAGCGATTTCGCCGATTAAAAAATATAACATCACGCTTGTATTCCTCGAAGCGGAAGGCAGAGCAGTGTGATACTCTCTCATGTCTCACCAGATACGTTTACGTCCCATTGTGAAATAACCTTTTTAACGGATATTGTGTTAATATATGCCTATAAATATCTTTCTTTTATTAAGAATTATATTTTGGTACTCTTTGCCTATACCCAAGGGCGGCTCTAGCTTGTGTAGCGCCTGTGTGGAATGAAACCCTGGCGCCCCCTAGGCCTGAGCTCCCCTCCCCCCGCAGCTACCTGGCCGCTTCTAAACTTTAAATAAGTGAAAAACGTTTATTTCGAGTTAAAACAAAATGTTCGAAAAAGAAGCCGCCCATAGGGCACTCGCGTTTGATAACTGCCGCTACCGCGCTGGCTGCCGCCACGGCGGCGCCCGTGTGCATTGCACACTCTGCACTATAGGTTAAACCGCCCCTGCCTACACCTTAAGGGATCTGGTTTGAAGATATATTAATAATATTGCGTACGTACACATTTTATTTCTTGACGCCCTTATGACAAATAATAATTTCGCTTAAGGAACCCTTTGCAAGATCCAAGATATTCCTTGGCCTAATCAAGTGAAGAGCTGATAATATTTCGTATTTCTCATTAATTTGGTGTTTGTGTAAAGATATTAGTGTTTCTTTTAGAACTTATTCATTCTAGTGTACAACAATCGAGATACAATTAATTTTAATTAAATAAATATTATAAAGAAATTACTATTCTTTGCTATTTCAATAATTGTAATTTGAAATTGGCATGTATTCATAGTCACCAACCCCTATGTTAATTCTATCGAAGGCCTAAATAGTTCGGCGGGTGGCCATTGATGATTTCTCTAATGTTATGCCTTTTTTTGTTTGTTATTTTTCATGCTTTCAAAATGCTTAGGTCACTTTTTAATCGACACAATCACCAAACGAACGCAATACACTCGCGATCCTGTCGCGGGTCGGTCGAATTCGTCACGTAGTCCATAATTGCATCGTTACTGACAGTGACTGGCGCTGTGCAGTATCGATACAGGGTGTTCGAAGTCGCGGGCACCGCGGCAGGCTCGCTTCGCGTTCCCGATGTTGTTCGAAACAGTTACTAGCGATACAGAATTGCAATTGTAGCGCGTTTCAAATGCGACTAAAGGTCAAAAGTAGCGAAGAAGCCGCACGTTTAGTAAACGTGCGACTTCTGACGTGACGCTAATTTTAAAGTTTGCGAACAAAAATTGTACCCCTGAGTCAACATAAAGGTCCGTGAAATAATACTTTTTGAGGATCATGCTATTACAGACAGACTGACCTTGTGATCCAGTGGTTAATAGCCTTGACTGCTGAGCCGGAGGTTGTCTATTCGATTTCCGTTTCGAACTGGTATTTGTGTCGTTATAATTATGAGGATATTATGCGTTTGTTTGTAACGTTATGTAAGCAAGTATTTATAAATTTTCTATAATCTATTAATATAAGCTGTCTGGTTCCTATAACATAAGCTCCGTTAAATTTTGGAGCGTGTTGCCTTGTGTGACGATGTCTCAAAATATTATTATTGTTTTGACTTAATTTAAACACAAACTTTTACCACCATTTACATTTTAATTACAATTAAATTATACCCAGCAATATTATATTTGAAATTAGCCTGCAAATGAATGGAGTTTAAGCTTAGAATAAGCCACAGAAGGAACCTGTTTTCCTTATCCGTCATTATTTTGTAAAATAAAATAAATAGGTTTAGGTAAAATCGCAGGAAAATTATAATTAACTGTACCATGTTTAAATTTTATGAATGAGTATTCAAGTTTTTTCTAAAGGCGTCTCGATCTCGCAGTTCCCATGACATCACTATGTAAAGTTGCGTTGAGTCAGTTCAGATTGGCGTGCGTCCCGCGCGAACGTGTCCGTCAGACTAATAGCTGATAAGGTCTACGTGATTGAGTGACTGAAAACTTTTGTGGCCGTGTTGCGTTAAATTTATTTTCTCGTAAAAACACCACGTAAATGGAAATTACGCTGATGGTGAGTAATCGTAAAAGTTTAATGAATCTCATTAGTTAACACAGTTAATTAACAGCTCGGCAATTTATTATCGGCATATACGGTCAAAATGATATGGAGTCATATGTTCATTATTATGAATAAAGTTTTTGAGTTTTTTATATTTTTATATATTCAATTGTTACCCACAATGTCTTTACCTAAGTCAAAGCTAAAAAACGAAGTGCGTCTTTTTATAAACAATGCGTATCAACTAAATAATTATATGCATATATATATGTTTTCAGTCCAGGTACCTTACACGGTAGGCTTATTTTTAATGTATGTTAAATACATCTGAGATAAGCTTAATTGGATGTGTTTGTACATTGCGAGTATATTTATAGATACATTAAATATTATTACTAAAAAATAATTAAGATTATTACTAAAAATAATTGAGATATCGTTATGTTAGTAATACGCGATTATTTTATTCGGTGGCAATCGATATAATATTGCCGTTCCTTGGTATTGTATTCCGCTTCTAAGGCTGTATTGTTGGGAGATACAGGAAATAAAGTCTCTCGAGTTGAGTATTTATGAAGAGGCTTTGGCATGCAATGTTCCAGACCACGAACTGCAGCGCTCTATTATAAGCTGCAATAAAAACAATTGAGGTTTGTAACGTATTAATTAAGTGTAGCTTTATTTCACGTTTTTAACAGATGAGACAATGGCGCGAAAATATATTTACTCCTGAAGGAATTGAACATACTGTGTTGTGTTCGGTGAATAATTTAGCGTTTACCGTTTTAATATATCGATACCAAAATGATGTCGTATTACTATTTAAGGACAGTTGTTAATTTATAGTATAAATGTAAACATGTTACTCGTCCTTGATATGTTCCGCATTTTCAGTGGTTATTTTATATTGTTCACATTCCCCTTTAACTCCGGGTGACAATTAAAATTTTGGTTACAAATAAAATAACTTATATTTCCCGACAGTTGTGTTTTGTTTTTTTTTATATTACTAAATACTGGCCAGAGAAATATACTGCTTTATCATGTTTTAGTTCATTTTCATTTTTTGTTGTTAATATTTGTTAATATAAAATGAGTAATGAAAACGTATGATTTTACATAGATTAAGAAGTCATCTTAGATTACACAGTAACTGTTGAATGATTATTTAAACATTCAAATCAATTTCTAGCTCGCTGATCTTGTTGTAAGCGCGACTCCCGATAGTGAGTTCCTAGCTTCCAGAAATTCAGAACGAAAAATACTGTACACTATTTCTATAGTAATATTATTTTACTTAATCCAATCTAAAATGACACGACTGGTTAACGCGGTCGTTTAATAATTTATTTGATATTTGAATTATTTATTATTGGTGTTATCGGTGTACTCTGCCAGGCCTGGCACGATGATACAACAACAATAAAGTGTCCTGAAGTAAACATTGCGTGCTGGATACTGACGTCACCGGTACTGACGTTGTACCAAGCTTTCAGCGTGCACGATAATGTACACAGATAAACTGAAATGTTTATCGATAAAAACATTGCTCTCCCGCGATAACGCACTAGCTTCTACAGTGCCGTTGCGGCCTTTTCAAGGACAACGTTTTAATACATTAACGTGTACGTTAATAATACATTAATTAATAATTGAATGTGTCAACATGCTCATCTGCTGTTACATGGGATATTAACACTGGTGAAAAGTGGGAGAACCACACTACTCTGCTTACCCCTTCAGAGATATAATTAAGATAAGAATATTGACTGCCTCGTTGGTCTTGTTGGTTGTAAGTGCGACTGCCGATCGGGAGGTCCCGGGTTCGATTCCCGCGTCGAATACTACAAAAAATTTCTAATTAGAAATTTTCTATAAGAAAATCTAAATTAGAAATTTAGTAGTGGTTCGGAGTCTGGATATGTGCCCGATTCATGGCAATAGGCTCACCACCTATTCCATGGTGGGACGTAAACGTAACGAGTGTTTTGCATTCCTCTGCCTCCCTCTTCGGGGAGTACAAGCGTGAAGTTACGTTATAAGAATATTAATTTTAATTATAGGATGTTTTTTATTTACCACCATTAAAATTTTATTTTTGTCAAAAAAATGACGGCAGTGAATCGGGGATAGATTCCTGATACCTATAGATAGTTAAGTGTAGAGGTTAGTCATTCAGTCTCTCACTTTGGGTGCCTGGATTAAATCGTGGCACGCAGTTTGCTATAAAACAAACGGTGTAAAGTCTCATATCACTTGCTATAACAGTGACGGGAAACATGCTTTAGAATTCACAAAACAATGTTCTGTAGGGCGTATGAAGTCTGGCAACCCGCATTTAAGCGACGTGGCAGGCTATCTTAACCCTCACATGGGTCGAAGGAAAAAACATAAAAATTGTGTTTTGTTTTTAAGTTTCTGATGGACATGTATACAAGTAAATGAGGAAAGAAACGTTTTAAATCTCAAAGAGATATTTTACTTAAGTAGAGTAGGCGAGCCAAGCATAAAGTTGTCTCAAGAGATTCTGTGTTTTTTCGTTCTTGTATCCGCTAGCAACTTTGCGCGTCACAATGTATACCACGAATACCAAATGCATATTATTTCTCTTTCTATCAACGTGACATTTCACCTACATATGCGGTTCTAGCGCGCCTGCTCTTCTGTATAATACCTCCATTCATTTGTGTCATGTACACGTCAAGTACAGTCAAATTTTAGTGACATAAATTTACCGGTTGCATACAGGAACTGTTTATTTTGCGGTGCGGGGTTCGGCGGATCAGCTAGTAACGGATGAATGAAATCTATCTTCCAGACATGAGAATAATAGCGTAAATATTGTTAGTGACGTACACGATTCTGAGGTTGCTTTACAAATAGAACGATGGACTGGAACCATGTATCGAAGGTAGGCTGTGTTTGGTTCTAGTACCATCGAAAGCAAAGCGCATAATAAATGTATTAAGTTTAGTTTATATCCTTATCACCTTATATATGCATCGATACACCTGCGAGATTCTACGTTATGATGTCACCGTTTCATACAGGAATTTTGTATTTTTAACTGACCTTCAATGATGATATATTTGAAAAAGAATTTTTAATTATAATTAATATGGCATGTATTTAAACGGTATAGGCTCGACCAGTCGACCAACATGGCAGTCGATGTATATTAATTATACATATGCACAAAATAATAGTTTTAAATATTCAAATTTACTAGGAAAAATAATTTGTCTCAACTTATTTTGAATACTGCAAGAATTTAAATAAAAAAGGCGGTCAATGCGACCTCGCAGTATAAACTGCAGTGTTAAAAACTGGTTATTTCTGGATAATATCAATATACGAATAAGCAAATACTGCAATTTGGTTGGAGTATGCGTATGCTGTATGCGTAATTAAAATGTTTTATCTTTATTTCCGAGTAGCATTCATTGGGTTAATATTTACTGTTCTTGTATTCATCGTCATTAGTTATCTTAGGATTTCTGAAATATGTTATCATCTGAAGAGTGTGATGTATCTAATTATGTCATTCTTTACCGTGGTTAAGAAAAAGTTACAATCAATTCCAAATACTGGTTATTTTATATATAAGTATAGAAATCATATAGACGTGTTAGAAATATACATAAATCTGTAATGGGTATTTCTGTCGTGTCTCGACTAATTCAGTTGCTGTGTAAAACGTGTCTTATCGGAACAAAGTAATAATAATAAATAATCGTTACACATATAGGAACAGATATGTGCGTTCGTGTCTTTACGCTAACATTTTTTTTGTGTTTTCAGTTTCCCTTGTAACTTTTATTATTATTTCTGTTCGTAGTTATATTTTAATTACGTCATCGAACGTAGATTTGCCCTCATGTCCATCATTTTTTATTATTGTCATAAGTGGGCAGTTGGTGTGACCATCATTTTATGGGTAAACGCGAAGTTACGTCACGGACCGTCCCATGACTGGTGACCGTCGTGCGTAACCGCTTCAGATAGGGTGCCAAAAGAAACAACTTTGCGGTTGCCGGGTTTTTGCCGGTTACTCTTTTGATTTAGAACTCAACCTCTCATTCCGGGGTTCCTGGGCCAAATGTTGACGAGCACCTCTTTCTTTACAAAGTTGGAAAGGTAAATGCCGTTAGAAATTATTCTCGCCTTGTTTCTCAGTATTATTTTTCAAGGTGTGTGTATTATGCCAGCCGACCCTTAGCAGATTGGTTTAAACTTTTATCAATCTGAGAGGAGACAATTCAAGAGCTGAACTATAAAAGTGTTCATTATAAATATTAATTAGTAGTCTACATGTTTAAGTGTTTGCTATTGAGATCAGCTGGAGTTAAAAACGATGCTTTCAGAGGGCACTTATTTTGTACTTGATTGATTAATCAGGTGTCTGAAGAACTAAAGTTTCATTCGGATTACAGACCAATCTATTTATAAAAGGAAATAATATTGCCAGTACTGTGAATCGATAGGAAATTGGATCAGTCACTTTATTTGTGTCTATTATCGTTTGTACAATCCTAATTTGTATGCAACATAAGATTAAAATAAACTTAAGTAATGATATAATGTTGTTAAAATATTTGGAGTTATGTTCAGTACTTTCGTGGCGTCACGTCATGTCACGTCATGAAATGTAGCCTGATTATTTTTTTCACGGCGTGATATATTGTTGTACCTACACGTTGAAAGCTGCGTGGATGTTATCTATTGTGGAAAACATTCTCTATTGTGTGAAAATATCAGCATATATCAGACTTTGCCCTTGTTGGTAAGGACGAAAGGATATTTCTTAAAAAGGTTTTTAATAAAATTAAATCTGCTTATGTTAAGAGTAATGTTAGGAATATGAACAATTTAATCTTGAGATCTATGTAGATAGCAATCTAAATCTAATATAATAGGTCTACTAGCCTTCGTGTCTAAAAAAACAAGCAAGAGTTTCGTAAGAACTCTTTTATATTGAATGCCTCGTTGGTCGTGTTGGTTGCAAGGCTCTACAAAATTTTTATTATTTTGATTTTCGAGTAGTGGCTCGGAGTTTGGATATGTGCTCGGTGTATGGCAATAGGCTCATCACCTATTCCATAGTGGGACGTAAACGTAACTGGTGAATCGTGGCTAAAGCTTTACACAAGGAACGTTAAAATGTTATTGATAAAATGCCAACGCCTTTTATTCAATGACAGATGGCTTTGTATAAAACGTACACAAAATGTAAATAAACATATCAAAATGGATTAACTGGGAGATGACACTTGCCTAGATGCATTTTTAATAGTAAAAAACTATCTAAATACAAAGATTCGACAAAATTTTTAGAACAGTTTTGGAGAACCCTATTACATAAATATATATACAAGTTAGACTGGCCCGTTGGATTCCCACACAGAATAAATATTTGTGTGATGAGCACAAGTATTTTATCTGTGTCTGGGCGTAAAAAATGTATTTAATTATATAATTATATGTATATGTGTAGTTTATCAGCCGTTTGGTTACCCTAACACGAGATCTCTTGACGCTTACTTTGGCCGTGTGTGGAGATGTTCCAAGATATTATTATGATTACTATTAGTTACACAATTTTGCCGTCAAAACGTTAACCTTGATTAAGAAACTATAAGAACATATTATTATACATGTTTGCTTTGACGATGTTAACGCTGAAGGTAATTTTTAATTCTATTATGTATTATATAATAAAATTTAAAAATATGACTGCCTCGTTGGTCGTGTTGGTTGCAAGTGCGACTGCCGATCCCGGAGGTCCCGGGTTCGATTTCCGGGTCGAACACTACAAAAGAATTTTTCTAATTTAGAAATTTTCTAGAAAATCTAAATTAAAATTCTAGTA
>DWEJ01003389.1:0-10481 GCA_018245835.1 Mysoria sejanus stolli | reverse complement strand
GACATATGTATTATTATGTATATGACGGAAAATACCGCTACCGTCCTTAGTCATAAATAAATCAATTTTGAAAATCGTATCGATACCGAGCACATATTTCCCATAAGACATCAAATCTCGTTTAGGGATTGGTTTTGTTTTTCGATCACTTTCTAAATTGTATACAATTGAACTAGCACACACAGCATCCCATCGTGTTGCGGTCACTGTGGTTGGACATTTTGTGTTAATTATTTATTACAATATTAAATTAATATCAATTACAGAATTCCTTGACCCTGTGCTCAAATAAAGGGTGTCGTAAGAAACGACTAATCCTGCCACTGGCTGATCGTGGTATGGCGCGGTCTGTCTAGGCAATGCTACATCCCCTGGCCGCACATGGGCAGCAACGTAGGGGGTGCTAGAGGTTGTGCTCTGCGAACCCCAATCCCCGTGCCCAGCGTTGGGGTTATGGGGAGAGCCCTTCAAGGAAGGCCATAATTCAGCAGTGGACTGCAATAAGCTGATAATGAAGTTGTTAACTATACGACAATGCAGACGTGACTAAACCGCCGCATCATTTGAGGGTTATTTTTATATACATATATCTAAAGTAGACCGTATTGAGCGTCCTTCATTGTGGGTATTAGGTTAACAATGTTCTTGTTAAACGAATGGCAACACTATCGCCTAGGTAGCAACACTATCTTCTTTCGTAGGACGTTACTGACAGAGGTGAGTGACTCTATAATGGGATGCAATTACTAAATTATAACTAGATGATATCAGCGAAGTAATTTTTGATCAATCTCGATTGATAGCCACAGTTGATAATAACATCAGTCGAATAGAATACATTGCTTTTTTAGGTATTTGGTTAACTAAAAATCATGGAATAGGCTCGAAAAACATGGAACAGTGTGCCGGCAGCTTATCAAATCCCGACAGCGAGGGTCGATTTATAAGCGAGGGATGCCAATAAAAGTGGTGGGGGTATATAAATAGCGTTCTCTAACGTGTATTGACGCCCATTTGTATGCGTCTGCACGTTGGAGACGGTTTGGAGGGAAAAACGTGCGAATAAAGTATTGCAATTGATTTTTATTATATATTGATATGTGTGATATTAATGTGTCTGCCAAGTAAATAATACTATTAATTATTGTTGGCACAAGCAACTTTTGTTAGGTTAACGTGCGCTGAGTTATCAGCCTTCATACCCAAAAAAATGTTCATGGTTGATAAATAATACAAAAGAAGCACGGTGAGTCTTTAAGGATAAATATATTTAGCACTCACTGCTCTCTACCTACTCCTTATGGGACCTGGCGTGAAGATATATGTGTTACCATACTAATATATACATTCATTCACATGAACATGTCGAAGTCCTCTGGTATGGATTAACCTCTCTAATAGGAATAAATCAAGGAATTTTTGCCTATAGACTACACTAGCGTAAAAGTAGGGCAACACTCCAGTAAATCATCCATAAATATACCTTATTATTTTCAATTATTTTATAATTTTGTCACCCAAGTCCCTTACGGAGCAGGCACAAAGTACCTACCGAATATCAGATACCATATATCTCAGAAATCTTGGCGTTCTTCGTCGACACTCAACATTATCTTCATACGCGTACAACCAGCATACGTCTCTAAACCCAGGCTCTACGGCACGTGTTACTCCCAACACTACGCCTGCGATGCTCGCTGTACCTGCTCTTAGCTGATTACACTGAACAATGAGGCGCTGCGCGGAATTAGCTGCGTTCTCATTCTCTGGCTGCAGTCCTCGTACCGTAGGGAAATGAGCATACGCTTTTAGAAGGAGCGTGGTCGTTGCGGGCTGCAGACTTCTGCAACTGATACTTGGAGCGGACAGAAGCAATATTTGAGATGAGGTCTGTGTTGCCTGATTCGTTGGTTGCAAGCGCGACTGCCAATGTAGAAGTCTTAGGCTCAAAGCCCGGGTCGGGCATGATTGTATTTTAATAATTTAGAATATCTGGCAGTAGATAGTAGTAGTCCAGATGTGTGCCCGGCGTATGGCAATTGATTCACCACTTATTTCATACTACACTGTTTCTTCTACCTCTTCAGGGATTATAGTTGTGATATTACGTTACGTCTGTGTAGATGGATAGATGTTGAGAGATTTATATCTCAGTGCGATGTTTTTTCATTGTATGGACTGACAGATAAGTGTCCATTGTCGCGAACGGAAATCTCTTACATTAGTGTCGCCTTCAACTCCGTTAACGCTGTTGGTGAAGCACCCCGTATCAGGACCCACTGGGAATACCTCGTACACAAGCCTATTCCAAAGTTTTAATGACTAGATTAAGAAGATTTATTATAACATTAGCTTTTATCCTCTTTGGACGTAAGTTATATATTTTGTGTTGTAAATATTCATACAAACTTGGATACGGTGTGGTCTGAGTACTCGTGAGTTGAATTGTTGATTTTATGCAATAAAAAATTAATTGTATCATTTAGACGCTATTGAGTATACTAGTCCTCTTAAAATCTTTATCTGTGAACTTTTATAAGGCACAGTAGTCACAAGTAAGTATTCATTTATCGGCAGGCTTACTGGCCCTTACCGCATAATAAACACGAGTGGTCGCTGACAACAAGCGATCGTTGGACCATCAAGATTAATTAGGCTCTAGACGACAAGACGACAAGACGACAAGACGGATGTGAGTTTATACGAACTGAGGCTATACCCCTATACGCTTAACAAATTACGCTTTGCAATACGGAGTAAGCAGAGGTCACCGAGCGCCAATATCTCCATCATTACAGACCCGACGAACCTTTTTTACATTCGTCAATCTCTTCAAACATATACTTTTCTCTTTAATTAAAGCAATGTGCAAATAAATATACTTCTTCGCCTGCATGTAAATCAGTGTATCACAAAGTTTTTCCTGCGCCAATACCTACCTCGTGGGAATATTGTAGTATTAGTAATTAGTATTAGTATGGATACGGCAGGGTTGTAAGGGGATGAACAATTTTTATATCACTTGAGCACTTGAGCGTCGCGGGCGAGCTGTTAGGTACATACATTGATTAAAACTATACCAGAAAAGTTCACTTAAAAACCTCTGAGACAAAGACAAACATGATTTAAAATTTATAAATAAATTTTGTAATCATTACTATTATTTTATATTAAATCTACCACTATCTCCGAGCAGTGATTTTAAATGAATAGCGCGGTTGGAGTTAAAAAAAAAATTAAATACACTCGGCTACAACTGAAAATTACTTTTAAAAATTCCAGCACGAAATGATACAAAAGTGTGGAAAAAAATATATTAAGATTTGTAGCTATGAAAAATGCGAAATAATTTCGCTGAGTACCGCGTCAAGTAAAGTTAATGCGGCGGTGGGTAGGATATTAAAATAGAAAAAGACCCACAGACAGATGAAATGCATTTTGTAGCTTTACGCGAACGTACATTATCACGAGAGTTCATCTCCGTTGAAGCGATGCTTGGATCGGGGAGTTCCCATATCCTAACAGTTTTCATGAAGAGCTGGTAAGAATCCTTCAGATTGGACTTTGACTCGTAGAGGTACCAATTATTTCAGCCGCTAAGATAAATGTCACAAACCCCCTAAATACGTGAAGTAATTTAATAAGTAATCGAAAATTCTTGTGGTAAGAAGGGACTTTCATACGCTGTATAAGCCCCTTTGAATCCTTTACATAAAAACATATAATATTATGGTTGTTAGCAGGTAAGCACTTGTACTCATAATATACGAGTACATACATATATGTATTACATTTAAATCAAAATTTAATCCCCCGGCTTTGCTGTGAATGACAACAGCCATCGGTTCCAGGTCATGTGCGTTGCTAGTCAGCTGTTATCAATAGTTACTTTTCGAGCTTTTAGAGTTCCATTCACTGTTAGTAGTAGAGTTTAATATATTATTTATAATTGTAAATGCAGTTTTAATTTTAATCTGCAGTTTTACATGGTGCTGTGCCTGTACGAGTACGTAGTATAAATGAACGCTCGCTGTAGCCGCTAGCTGTAACGATTCCACGCGGACAAGTTAAGATATACCCTTTAGCCTGTACCTCCGTATAAATGCATAGAGCTTAAGTCCGTTGTCAATGGCAGAATACAGAATGGAATTCCATTATTAAAATTTTAAAACGTATATACGTATACAATATGCATATATTGTAATGTTTATTTTCCATGTGGGTAGGCGGAGTCTAAGGATTTCCTCCTTTGGCAGTTGAAATAATTTATCCAACTCCGCAGTCTGGCAAATTCGCGTGTTTCCCAAGAAATATTCCATTCAAATTGCAAGCCAATTTCATTATCCCTAGAATTTACTGCCACTTCATGCAATATGCGCTGGTTGCACTGGCGGAGGATTCCAGTGAAGAGGACAAATGGCTTTTATGTATACTGCTAGTATATCGGTAAGGGAGTTCTAAGCTCTAACCCCACCTGAATTATATCCCGAATTTTTTATCGTCTATTCTATCGCATCACTGGAAGTCTAAGTATAAATCCTGACGCAGATTAATTGTAAGAAGTTACGTTCAAAAGAGACTCAATGTAAAGGCGAGAGGAAATACACCTCGTAAGAGTACTCCATTATATTTTCGTTCGATAGTTTGTTACTACTTGGTGAGTATGGTTGACCAAGTGTTTGAACTCATTATGAAAGGAGACCCGTATTCGATAGTTGGACAATGTCGTCGGGCGATCAAATGTATATATTGAATATTGACCCACACTGGCAAAACACCGAAACAACCAGAGGATGTGCGAGCTAATGCCTAGAAAAGAATAATATAAGTTAGTAAAAAATATTGTAAGCAAATAAATCGGACTGGGGAATTAAATTCTACAATACATGACTTTAAGCCTTCCCTTTCTGAGAGCAGATTAATTAAAAGAAAACAATTCAGTAAACGCTTAGCTAGAAAGTGTCCAGAGTTTTGATGATGATGATTAATCGCATATTGCTCCTCGCTCGCAGTGGGACCACGGCGCTATAAGCGCACCCCGCGTATCAGCGAGTGCAATCCACAATGTTTACCCGGCAATGTCGGCTTTAATTGGATTTTAATGTTAATTAGCTCCAGGACTCCACCGGTCATCTATTCATGTTTATTTCACTGAATTGCACCAGCATTTACGCAGAGAGAGTCGTTGAGTTTATAGCTATTTATATGTATGTAGATGTATCTAACTTCATTTCTTTTTTGTATTTTCTGTATTTTAATTTTAATGCGACAATTGTGAGAAATTGTGCTCTGCGATGCCCACCCTGCATGCCCAACGTGGGGATAGTGGGCAAAATGCACTCAGGAGAGGACAACGTCCTGCAGTGTGTTAAGACAGGCTGATGGCGTGATTACATTAGTTAGTATTTCTCAAATAATGTTTTTGTAAACTGCAGATTTTATTTGAACACAATACAATATTAATCGAAGAGGTGCAAGCATACATTTTCACCCCAGAAGAAAAATAAATATTGTTCTGTTAAGACGACTACCGGTTTGTGAGCGCGAAGTACTTGCCGTCGGATGACTCCACATACTATACATATAAATGAAAATAAACACAAACTTCAAGTACGAAACTCAAGTCTATGTCGTCGCAATAAGGTTTAAAATTCATTAATACGAGGATATAATATATTTCAAAAGTCACTTACTTGCGTTTTGTACCTTATCGCGTCATATTAGCCATTTTAGAAAATATAAGGGTTTGGTACGACAACAGATCTTATTACACGACGGTAAGATTGGAAACTCCTTAGCAGATCGTGAATCTTTTATTTGCCAACACTTGGTTACTGAAATTCACTGTCATATATTTTATAGATGTGCTATTTTATAGCCCGAGGCTTCCCTTGCGTAGTCTATATTTTATTTGAATCCCAGCCTAGACAGAATCTGTGCTATGATAGCCAGACTGCTAAAAAACTGCACTTCAGGGAGTGCAACCCGTGCTGGCGTCTATTTTTTTGATTCGTTCTACACGAATATACAATACAAGAATGAAAAGGCTCTGTGTAGGCAAGCGTGCTACATCTTAGACTGCATCTTGTTTTCCATCAGGTGGGATAGCATTTAAAAGCGAGCTTATTAAATAAAAATAAGAAAAAAACTAATTATACTTTTCTTAATAAATGGTTTTATTAATAATTTCTCATTTACACATAAACCAAATACACAGTCACAACATAAATATTAGTGGGTGAGAATCGAACCAACACATATGGAATTATAAAACAGATTTTGATCACAAAAAGTCAATTGTCCGATTTTTTGCCTACACTAGGCGAGGCGGCTAGACGGCAGGCCATACATAAGTTATGCCAAGTAACAAGTTAAATGACACAATCAGATGATGTCACGGCAGAGAATGCTAGCCTCGACTAGTGCAAAGGCGGTACATTCATGTGTATGAACGTATGATTGTGCGTTAATATACATAGGGTTAAGGTATAGCGGCGAACGTCAACGAAGCATGTTGGAATCGTAAGGATAAAAATATTTGGCATTTAATACTCTACCTACCCTGCCAAGTAACGTGACGTAACGTGACTGCCAAGTAACTGCCACGTACCAAGTAACGTGACGTAACGTGACTGCCAAGTAACTGCCAGGTACCAAGTAACGTGACGTAAAAAATGAATAATGATATTTGCTGCCATAATGCACTCTATAGGTAACTTTTGCAATAAAAGTTATAAAATATTGACAACAATTTAAAATCTTCCCGTCATTCATTCGTCTGTCATCGATTCATTGATGTCTACGCAGGAAGTTATTGTTAAGTTGTTGTCTCGAGAAGGATGTCGAATTATGATGTGTAAGTCTATTTCCTGTATATGGCCTCTATAGGGTTTACAGAGTTAAATATATTTAGTTTCAATCCTTTTTTAAGACCGAACAGTGGTCTCTTGCTAAGCACGTTTTGTGCTTGCAAGTCTTGCAAGTTTTGAAGTCACGACTCGTGTCTTGAATTAGAAATTTGCTGAGGTCTTTGACGAGATTTAATGATTATTATAACAGCAATAAAGGATGGCTTCATCTGTGATTCAGTATTTTCAATTATTGCTCATTCATCGAATTTAGAATTCTGTTTCAACTTTGCACATCCATGGAAATTGCCGTCCAACTGTGATTTTGGGTAATTTGCTTTGCGAAAAATTCGCAATAAAAAATATTCACAAGATTACATCTGCTCTATAGTATTACTAATAGTATTACCAGTAGTACAGTATTTATTACCTTATCTTTTTCTCTTCAGCGAGGAATACACAGCTACCAAGTTAGTTTAGTCAAGCTATATTTCTGTGCCGTGCATTTGTTCTTCAAAGACCTTTTATTAAAAGCACGTCTAACATCTCTGTAATATTAAATATGTATTTTAGCAGTGTCAGTGTACTATCTTTCCAATTATCTGAAAATTTCATGCAGAGATGTTGCGCACCATGCACTCTACGTATCTCGTAAGGGATCTCGCGTCATATTACAATATACTAATAATAATTGGATGCATGGTAGCAGTGGCAGCCCGTACTGCCCTGCTCGGCCCGTACGACACGTATCGCTGACGGATATAAAACGCAAGTTGTATAAAAAGCTTTGTTTGTGTACGTGGACGTGTTTTTGACGTTATCTTCTGTGTATACACAGGACTCTATCATTCTGATTTGTAGAGTTCCGGTTGTTTCCTTCACATTACTACAATATGTTTACTACACTGCATTCTATTTCTTAACCCTGTTTAAATGTTACATGCAATCGCTGTAATACATTAGGTATATTTTTTTCTGTTCCTGTAGCTTTTTAAGTAGCTGCAGGCTAAGATGATTACTGATGAACAGATAGATCTATCAAAGGTTACAAATGAATCGGAAGCCATGACGTAGAATATCACTTGACAAGTATTATCATCATCAACAACCTTTCTAGGTTCAGTTGTCAGGACTGAATAGACGAAATTTCGAATGAACAAAATCATATTCCACTTGTCATAAGTGATTGCGTTCAGTAATGAGACGTGTATAAGATTAGTTTAACAGGTTAAAATTTAGATATAAAAGCGTAAAATCACGCGTGTAATCCCCAAAAAGGTAGGCATACGAGAGTATCACGCTCCCACGTTCTACCAGTTACGTTTTCACGTCCCACTATGGAATAAGAGAGCCTATTTCCATGCACCGGGCATATATCCAGACTCCGAGCCACTACTAAAAAATCGAAATTAGAAATATCCAATAGTGCCCAACTCGGAATTCGTTCCCAGGACCTCTCTATCGACGGTCGTGTTGGCAACCAACACGACCAACGAGGCAGTCACAACAACATTTTTGTTAAATCTTTGATGAACATCATTTAATCAGTCGAACACACGGATGCGTTGTGTCTACCGCATATTCTAGCGCTCACTCTGAGTTGGCATGTAGAGAATGCCATCAGTTACTAATCCCGCTTCATGTAACCTAACTCATCACCATCATCATCAGGGTATTGAAGCACTCTACTGCACAAAGACCTCTCCTGTGGTGTTAAGCCCATAGTCCCCACCCTGGGCATACGGGTTGGGGTTCGCAAGGCGCAGCTTCCCGCTACGTAACCTAACTACAGGTCAACAATAGGAGGCATCGATATCTTTCGTAGGGCTGAAGTATAATATCATTTTATTACGGTCAATGATATTACTATTGTACGACATTTTCTTTGAGACGAGCTCTCTATTGTGCGTTGATAAGATAACAAAAGGTTCTCTCGGGCCCAGTAGGGGCTACATAAATCACATTAGATTTTTATACGAGTAGGTCCATTTTAGATGGATTTTAATATTAGTACCACTGTTTATAGTGTAGAAGTACATAGTAAAATTTTATACAAATAAATTAATGGGCATGATCGTATAAGAATTGTTTAATTTAGATTCAAGAACAGAGTTAAAAAGACTACAGTAATGCCTACATTATAAAAAAAGTCATTTATCTTTGTAATCAGGTTCTATTTCAAATATCTCATTGATGTGTATGATTTGTACGTATGTATGACTTACATATCTTCATTCATTATTAATATACGTCATCTTCAGTAATCCTTTTATCTTTCCTTAGCCACGAGTCTCTTAGAACTATGTGGAGTAAGAAAAAATTTATCGACAACTTTGCACCTGGTGTTGGCATCAATATCTTTGTAAGATTTGTGTACATATAATCTGGACTAAAAATTAGGAAGCTATTTAAGACTGGCGTAACTCCACGCCTGTAATCCCCGAAGTGGTAGGCAGAGGGATGGCGAACATTCTAACGTTTCACCAGTTAGGTTTACGTCCCACTATGGAATAGGTGGTGAGACTAGTTAAGACTAAAAATTAAAAAACTATTTGAAATCTTTAGAAAAATTCGGTTTCCGATTTTGTAACACGAAAATCATTTTAGTAGGTCATGCACATTTTTGAGTGTACAAATATGTAGCTACTGTGGTGTAAGTTTATCCATAAGTTTATACATGCCAATATTGCAATAACATTCAAAATATGTGTATATTTTTTAAAATTCTGCAGCACAACCCTGTGAAAGTACAACAATTCATCAAATACCAGATCTGTCCCGACGGCACGCACTAACGGCTGGATGCACGTCTGAGCACCAATTTTTAGGATGACTCAGACCTATTGTGGGTTGAATAAATCCAGAAGTACACCCCCTTATACAACGCATTGTTGTGTTAACAGATGTCCTTGTTAAATTTAATTTTATTTCCTATTTGAAAGATAAGTCTTACTAGAGTGAATATTGTTTCCTCGAAACCACAATTACTTCGTCATACGTTAACTATTTTTTTCTCCTATATATTGTCGTTCGTCTACACCTATATATTTATCGCTTCACTGTTGCACATGGCTCTTGCCGCCAGCAGGCGATAAAAATTTTGGCGCCCCTACCGACGTCTACAATTCAATATTCTAGTTCATCATATAAATTACATGTTTTATGTTATGAAACTGTAACTTCATGATTTGTGCACGATAATCCCAATAAGGTACACCATTGTTTCCCGTATCGAGTATGATGGAGAGATTGGGAATCAATTGTCAAGAGTCCGTTCCCACTTTAGGTTTACAATCCAACGATTTAATGAGCACTGCGCTTGCCGCACATAAAACACAATTAAATGTGAAACACATGAAACACATTGCATGTGAAATTATTTTGTGTAAACCTAAAATCGTTTAAGAATGTCTTACCGTATTATTTTGTCTGTGAATTTTCTGCCCTAGGCTCCAGCCTTTTCAGCTTGCTAGTAAGGCCGCCTTCGAGTACATTACTGAGAACTTAATTACGTAGGGAATTTCTTTATTTTAAACTAGCGGCCCGCCCCGGCTCTGCACGGGTATTTAAAATATTATAAATTATAAGTTTTAATATACACACCCCTCTTTTGCGTCGAGGGTTACTAAGAAA
>DWEJ01003388.1:0-10483 GCA_018245835.1 Mysoria sejanus stolli | reverse complement strand
AGCCGTTCTTGAGTTATAAATAGTGTAACTAACACGACTTTCTTTTATATATATATATAGATAGATTTCTATGAAGTCCATGTTCATCGATATATTTAAATTTGTAAATTTTAATGTTTATAATGTTTATTTATTATTACGTCATGACCATGATCAGCTTGTCTCCGTTCATTACAACATAGGCCTACGCTAAGGGGGGGGTTTGCTTGTAATCCCGAAGTTCTGCATGCGGGTTTCGAATAACAAAGCACTGCACCATAATGGATCGACAGTATCTATACATTACATAGTATCTATAAAATAACATTATTCAAATGTCTCATATAACAATAATTACAAAAACGCTGTTCGTTAGGAAGTACTTCACTTTCGAAGTAATGAAGCAATTTGGTTGTTTCTTTGAAACTCGAAACTGTCAAACAAAATTATTGGATAAAGAAAAATTGAGAAACTTTTTAGAAAAATTGGAAGATACGATTTAAGCTGAATGTGCTTTTTTTATTTCACTTACGTATAAACTGAATAACATGACATACGATTTGGGCGGAAATGCTTAATTTTGGTAAGTAATTTGTGCAAGTGGCTACGAGCCCGACTGCTTATCGAGCTCATCTAATTTCGATTCCCGGGTTGAGCACTACATATTGGATTTTGCTAACTCAAATTTTCTACGGGATTTGTTTTCGGTGTATGACCTAGACTCACCTTCTATTCTGTGAATTCTATTCTACGTAAATGTAACTAGTGAAAGTGTATTCTTTGTCTACCTCTTTGGGAATTACAAGCGTTACACATGTAACGTTTTAGTTCGATATCAATAGCGACCCTTCTATCGTTCCACTTTTGGAACATGGGTCTCCTCTCAGAATGAGAGGGTTTAGGCCATAGTCTGCCACGCTGGCCAAGTGCGGGTTGGCAGACGCAAATATATAATAACATGATGGCCCATATTGAGCTATGCTGGACCAGTGTGTATTGGTAGATTAAATAGCTTTGTTGTATCGGTTATAATTCCATGTCTTTACGTGCATTTCAAAGTCGTTAACTTTATATTGAACCCAGGCCTTCTCGCCAGTCACGCTTGCAACCACTTAACCAACGGGAAAGTCAAATGTTAAACTATCTTATGG
Source organism: Mysoria sejanus stolli (assembly GCA_018245835.1). NCBI lineage: Eukaryota > Metazoa > Arthropoda > Insecta > Lepidoptera > Hesperiidae > Mysarbia > Mysarbia sejanus. The sequence goes on along the minus strand of DWEJ01003388.1, from coordinate 9,353 downwards.
TAAAGACAATGTGTTACTTGTCATGACTTGCTAGTATCACAAAATTATGACTGGGTAAGGTTATTACGTAAGCTCTATATCGGAAATTGGGGATATGTTACAGCAAAATTGTATGTGGCCGTCACAATATAGTGAGGCTTATTCCACATTGTAACCGTTTTAAGGCCTTAATTATTGTTACTGTATTTTTAATACCCGCCGAGTTAGAATTTACACTATGCAGTTTTCAATAAGTTTCGTGTAATGAAATAGAAAAAACCAATATAAGAAATTTTATGAGGTACTGGTCTGATGTCATTCGATTACGTATTCGGTTATGAAGATCTGCGTAAAAGTATTTTTTTTGATTCAAGAACTAAAGCTTTCAAAGGACAATTTCTGATTAGGAAGACATGCTGTCAACCTACACTAGGACTGTCAAATATCACCATTTTTGTCTGTTCGTGCAATCAGTAGTAATTATTAATATGATTATTATCTAATATAATAACTAATGATTATTTTAAAAAATGTCAAATGTCCTCTTCACAAGTAGAATGCCACCCATTGGTACTCGAAAATATTAAATTTCCCTCCTCTAGGAAAAACATATCCGTCAACAGTTGAAATCCTTAAACTGATTTTTGTTTAAATCATGAACGAACGAACGAATGTAAAAAAGAACGAATAAGTGACTGAAAGAATAAAAACTCAATCAGTCTCTTTACTAATGCCTCCAATTTTCTCTCCAATCTGTAACGCTAAAAAGAGATAGCAATTCGGTCCAATTTTAGAACATGTCGAGTATGCATATGTGATTGAGTGTATCATACAAGATAAATGATAAAGTCGCGACAGTTGCTAACATGACTCAACTTTGACAGAAAAAACTTGCGTACATACCTCACGCGTACGCAAAGCGGAAGCATTTATTTTATTCCTTCTCCGTTGCTCTTACAAAATGTGAATAATATATGGAAATAAACCGAGGCCCTCCCGAAAAGATATTATGTATGCCATTTATGTTCTTTACACGATATCGTACTTTTCGACGGCGTGTCACATTAATTATTATCGTTATTGAGATGAAAGTGATATTAATACCATTTGAATAAAATAAAAACTTTTTTAAATTACAAACTTTTAAAGTACAATAAGTAAGTATTACATAAGTACGTAATATGTAATCTCAGTTTTAACACATAATATATGTATTACTGTTGAGCCGTATAACACTCTGCCTACCCCGTATGAGACTTAGCATGACCTTAATCATTTTAAATCTGATAGGCGGCCCGAATCCAAGTGTATAATGATAATACACGTTATGTAGTTTGTAACATTAAATTTATAAAAATACAAATACTCATACGCAATTTACATTTGAAATGAAGTTCCATTTGAGGTTTCTTCGGGGCACTGTCACATGAGGTTCTTCAGAAAAATAGAAAGGGTGATAACGCTTTGGTAAATGTCGGGCTCAATCTACCTATTATTATGAATATTGCGTTAATTTTTTTGTAATTCACTCGTCTCACCCGAGTGAGGCGAAGTTTTGTTTGCAAATCCTGATTGATAGCTCGTACGAGGCCATCAATTTCCGCTCGAGGGAACATTTGCACATTAATGAGCACGAGTAAATTAGCCACCTACTCGGCCACCACCTTGGCGCCTTTAAATCGATGGTTAATGTCTGCAGCCAGGGTAAGTGAAGCGATGACTGGTGTTTTCAAGTCGCGTCACTCAGTAATTTTGCGTCTAAGCACGTACATTCTCGTGCGTCTGTGTTGTGAGAAAAATTCGCCAACAAAGTTATGGCGCGTACAATTTTGTTATTCGTATTATAATGCTATGTATTTACCTACTACATTTCAAGATTTGTGTCATAATCTAGTGCTATTCGATGGATGATTGATAATATTATTTGCTTTCTCTTATTTATTCATAGTTAATACTTTAAGGTAGGGTGTACAAGGACTTAAAGCCTAAATATTTTCTCCCATGTAACCCTGGATTATCACCTGGGTCTTTATAACATGCAATTATTTATTTCTATAGTGAGTACACTATAGAAATACATAAAGGCGCACCTTAACTAGCTAGGTCAATACATAAATTTTTATGTAAATCTTAACAAAAGTGCCATCTAGCTTAAGCCGCGTAGGCATGTGCTATCGACCTCTTAAATCTCAGATGTCGAGTTTGTCATTTCCTCAGAGAGCACTTTGCCCAATGGACCATCGCATTGTCGGGAACACCACTAGCCTTCAAGGGCTTAAGAGACCAATAATGTCAGCTCCGCTGATATACGTATGTGAGTGGCGTAAATACTTCACTATTTACCCACACAGTATAACCGTAGAACTTGGATCATGAAAATTATTGTAATTCAAAAGTATACTAAAATGGGGGTTTGAAATTCCACCTCTGGCTTCAGGAGTCCAAGTTCAAGTCTTAAGTAAGGAAGAATATTAAGTCCTAAGGTACGGAAACGGCACACCATAGTGTTCTCAAAAAAGATATTAATCTCTAAGGCGTGTGAAGTCTGCCAACCCGCATTTGGCCAGTGTTGCAAGACTATGTCCGTAACCCGTCCATTCTGAGGAGGCCTTTATTACAACATAGGAACGATAAAAAAGGTGCGAAAAAGCAGTACTCGTATAATCAAGATTTGGTATCAAGAGTTGCAATATAATATAATAATTGCAATTATTGGGCGGGGTCACTGACCTGCGGTTATCCTCATCATCATCAGCCCGAAGCAGAGCAACAAATTCCAGAGCTTTTAAATAAGATGAGGGGTCTCTGTACTGTAGAGAGTATATTTTAAGTAGCATGTAATAATTTTATAGTATTAGAGTATATTTTAAGAGACCAGGAATATATTGTAGGATCTGATATAGTAAAGACCGTGATGTTGACTAATCATTACTTAAGTACAGTTTTAATCGAATTTATTAATTTTTGTAAGGTTACTAAAAATTTTTTTTTTGTTCAATTATTTCAAAACCCAAGTACACTTTTATGTAGTTTTAAAATAGTCGTACTACTTAGAACCTGAATTATTTGAGTCACATTAAACGAGTTCCATCGACACGCCTGCAATGCGCCAAAAGGAGTTCCTTCCTCATTATTACATGAGTTAACATGGGGACCGCTTTTTTCTATTGTTGTGGAGGTATGCGCTGGTTACGACTGAAAATTCTACCACATGCAAAATTTTATACGTTTTCTCAAAGCGTTAAATTAAGGAGTGCAATACACTCTCATAATCACGTTACTGTTGTATGAGGAATGGGCCGATTGCCGATATAAAGGAAAGCACACACAAAAATAAATTAATCTGTAGCACAGTTTTAAGGGCACATCAAAATTATTTTTATTATATAACTTTTTATAATTTATAAAGGTTTAATCGAAAGGGAACCATGAAACCATAGATTTAGGGGGGAATAATGGCGTTATAATAAATAATACCTCGAAACTTGGTGTTATCATTACATATTATATCACATTTTCCTGTCGTCGCGAACGTTTATTTCCGTATAGTGTTTTCATTCATCATGTTGTTTGCTGTAATGGTAGCGACCGGGCTAAAATCAGGCTCCCTTCACATGTCGAGGCTCGAGCGAGCGTCTTCGGGCTCATGTTGATGAATGTACACGTTATTCATGCAGAATAATACGAAAAAAACGAGACATGCCTCGTCTCGTGCTGGAGCATTTTGTATATGGAGTAACAATAGTTTCTTACACGTTATTTTTGTTCAGTACAACGTATGTTACTATTATAATTAAGAGTATTATCGAATCATCATAATTTAACCTTTTATCTTTATATGAACAAGGTCCTCCTCTCAGAATGAGGAGGCCACAGTCTGCCACGCTGGCCCAGTTGGATTGACAGAGTTCGAATGCCTCAGATAACATTGTAGAGAATTCTAAGGTAAGTTTTTTCGTGATATTTCACTCAACGGCACAAAAACTGATATTTAAATTTAAAATGTAAATGTTTAGTGGTGAAGCACGCGGTGATTTGAATACGGAACCCCTGCAATATAAAGCTGAATTCTAACCATTAGACTATCACTGCTTTACTTAGTACATTAATTATGTACATGATAGCAGGTGATGTAAAATACATATATATATTTTTTCTTTTATATTTCACTTATTTTTATTTCTTTTGTATTACACCTACCTCTTTGTTACTAGGGGCAATGAAAGCCGGAAATAAATGAATTCTTTCTTTCTTTCTCTTTCTATATACATATGTTGCAGTATAAAATACCTGAGTCTACAATTTACCAGTAAGCATTAAGTGAGAACCCTTGGACGTAATTGACGGTCCCGCACGAGCTATCAATCAAGATTTGCAACCAAAACTTCCCCCAAATCGGGTGAGACGAGGAAATTGAATAAAAACAGCCATTATTGTGAGTTCACCGAACATCGCCTCTGGGTACTCGAACATAAACAATAATGAGTGGTTTGTGAAGTTTCCCAGCCGTGATACTTTCTGTTAGTCGGCCGAATCTGTAATTGTATAACACAGTGTCATTATGAATCAATAATATTTAATTTTATTATTCATAACTCTTCTTAATATAATTATAAAATTTAAGAATATTGAAATTTTCGTTTAACAATCGTAGTGTCGTACGTAAACATTACAACTATTCTAATAATTAAACATGAGAATATTACATGTGCATGGCGTTTCAAAAATATGGGTAATACATCTCAAATAAGTATATATAAATATACAAATATATTATATTTGAGTTTGAATTGTACAGTTTTTTTTTGTATGCGTTATACTAAAAGCGATCTTATTCCTTTGGTATAACAATCTGTAAGCTGCTCCGAACTGTACAGCTTCTAACTAGTATCTAGCTAACTACAGGAAACTGTACAAAAAGCCCTAATACCGGAATTATATTACAAATTATTGTAAACCAAATATAAGTTTTATTAAAAAGTAACTCAAATAACTGCCCTTATTACGCACTATTGTTACAATTTGGTTTTAGGTAGCCCACAGATGTCCATGGGTATAACAGCTGCAGAGATTAAAGCAGCGTTATTACATACATATATCGATGTATTATAAAATAATTACAAAACAGATATACTATGTGAATTTTGCTGTAGATACCGAGGCAGACCAAGACTCTACCTATCTTGTCTAAATTGGTCAGATACTGATGGGTGGGAGAGCCAAACGGCCGTAGAAGAAACACCACAGGTTTTTAAGGATAGATATGATCTACACTTGGTGTTATCTATCTGCGCCTTAAAAGACTATGAGTGAAATATAAAAATAATAATATAAAAATAATAACATAATCGAAAGGTTATTTTATCTTTAGCGTTTCTTATTCTGTAAACTTAATGCCACTATGCTATCGGTTAAACAATGTTCAGAACACGTTTAAAAGAGTCGGCTATGTAATATAGCGCCGAGCTACGCTTTCAGCACTGATTGATCGTAGTGAATCGCTCGTGATGAGCACCGCTTCTCGACGTTTCGACGCGAAAACACAAGCTCAATCATTAAAACAAATATTATTGTTTCTCCATTTTATGATCATCATCAATATCAACTTATTTAACCTTCTATTGTTGGTCTCTTCTGGGAATGAGAATGGTCAAGGCCATCCATGTAGACCGTCTACCTCGAAGGCCAAGTGCAAATTAGCGGTCATAAATAAAATAATTCTCATAACAAGTTGAAAACTTCATGATTTTTCTTGAACTTATAAGAGAACATTGTGCCACAGCTGAAAGTCGCAATGCATGACGGCATGTACCACGACGCTTGCTTCATCTTTCTCCGCGCGGCAACGGTCAGGACGACGCTCCGCCACACTTTACGAGCTCTGCCACTCGTTTGTACAGAATACACTCGGCCACGAAGATCTTAATCCTGAATACTGCTACGTGATATCTATCTATGTATCTTGTAGTAAAGAGCTATTAATTACAAATATCTTGTGAAAAATATATTGTTTTTACTAGACAGTTGTTAGACTAGATACCACAGTATACTAAAAAGAAACTAACATATTTGTCACTGCAACAGTTTTGTTAAACAATGTACTACTGGATATTTAAAATGGTATGGTCAGATGAATCACGTAATAGTAACATTAACTACGTTACTCAGTTTTAATTCTTATATACTTTAACGAATGGATTAAAACTATGAATGTACTGCCTCGTTAGTCGTGTTTGTTACAAGCGCAACTGCCGATGAGGACGTCCTGGGTTCAATTCCCGGGTTTTCTATTTTCATTCATTTCATTGTTTGTTTTCATAGTTTTATTGTTTATGGGCGAGCAATGTTGATGATATGTTAAATTGAAAAGCTTTTTAGGTATTTGTAAATTCGTTTTAAATATATTTTTAATGTACGGTATTAATTAAAATCTGATTTGCTTCAACCACCCCCATACCCCAGACCTAAATGCAGAGTAATAGAATTCAAAAACCAAAAAACATGCTCTATGCTCGAGAGGTCCTGGGTTCAAAACCCGGATCGGGTACTACAGGATTTTTCTAATTTAAATTTTCCAGTAGTGACTCGGAGTCTATATATGTGCCCGGTGTATGGCAATAGACTCACCAGCTATTTCATAGTGGGACGTAAATATAACTGGTAAAACATGGGAGTGTACTACAATCCTTTTTCAACCTGTTTAGGGATAACAGGCGTGATGTCACGTACGAGTATGTTTTCCTTTTGTTTTGGATTATAATTAAAACATGTTAAGGTTTTACTTTCATTGAAACAATAATCTCAATGTTAGCTCTCAGTAGTGACGAATCGTCGCAAATGGGTCGTGATGCGCGCTCGGCCGCTCGGCGCAGCGCCGTCACGCTCAGCGGATACTGACACTCGTTCGCCTAAATGGAATATATAAGACGTGGGACCGCTTGCCCGTAACTGAGCGTGTCTCCCCCTTACAACACTACATCGAATGTCGCCAATATATACTCACCCTCATTTTTATACCCACTAAAAGCACCGTCATTTAATAAAATTGTTCTTGTGAAATGCGACCCTAAATTGGACGTATCGAAACGTCCACACTATTTCTCTAATTTTATACAACGTTTGCATTTCAATGGCCCCGTATCGTAACCGTATATAAGTTTTTACCGCCGCAGAGCGAGTGAGCTTCACTGCCAGCGTAGCGCGTATCTGTCACGGAAATTTGGCAACCACCCAACTCCGAATTCGGTCTCAAGCGCAAATCTAAAATCGAATGATACCGAACTCTGTTTAACCAAAACGGTCGGATACTGTGTGTTCGGGTGGCACGATCACCCGACGAAGTCAATTGCGGGTGTAATCATGCTTATTACGGAAGATATTGAGTCAAATGTTACAATTAAACTCATTGTTTAACCATCTTGACACACATACACACACACATATGTATACGGAACAAGCGCTGTAGCTTATAAACACGATAGGATTGACTCTGCGAAATTTAACGTCAGATTTACTACGTCGTACTAAGAACGTCAGATCTAGGAGTAGTACGTAGGTTCAGGTTAGGTACTCAACGTACTTCACCTTGAAGTTAACACAAACAGAATATCTCGTTAGCTGCAAGGTCGTTGGTTCTGTACGTTGTAAGCGAGACTGCCGATCAGGAGGTCCTGGATTCGAATTCCGTGTCGCGCAATAATGGATTTTTCTACTTGTGGCTCGGAATCTGGTAATGTGTCCGGTATATAGCTCACCACGTATCCCGTAGTGGGACGTAAATGTGGGATGTGGAAGTGTATCACATTCCTCTGCCTACCTCTTCAAAAATTACAACTGTGATGTTACTTAACACAAACATTTAAAATCTAGCCTCAGTTTGCATGACCTAGCCGTTTTCCATATACGTGTATTGCCATAATTTAATAAAGACCCAAACTGATGGTTACATCAGATTTCAAGTACCTAAGTATGAACATTCAATTGGTGGCCATTTTTAGCTCTATATATGTGATTAGCAAAAGCCTTGGGCATGATTCGCCGTAGATCACCAGTTGCCGAATAGTCACTAATCCATCTTGTACTATTTTTCAAATCAATCTAAATGGCTATTTGGGACGTAGCAGCCATTAATTAATAATTAAAACTAATTAGGCTCACCACCTATTCTATAGTGGGACGTAAACGTAACCGGTGAAACGTGGGAATGTTCTGCATTCCTCTGCCTACTTCTTCTAGGATTACAGGCGTGAAGTTACGTTGAGAGTGAAATGTTTAAACTAGATAAGACGACATCTATAGCGGCGTGAGTGAAATTATAGCTATTAAGGATGTTATAAGAATACAATACACAAAGGTAAAATTACGAATTAGTAGTTGTACATGATTAATACATTAATAATAAGAATAGAGATATCTAAATAATAATAATTAATAAGTAGCAATGAGAAAATCAATTTATAAAACCCACACACAAACTGGAGTTGCTGGTAGTAGCAATTTGAAATCAAGATGAAAGAGTAATGGGAAACTGTCACACACAACATAGCTGTGGTTTTTGGACAAACATGAATCGCAGCCATCAATCTCAGTCGGACGGCGACCAAATAACTAGCATATTGCGTTACGAGTTATTCTTACTCTTTTATTCACACAAAATAGGTATACGTAGGTATATAGTTCGATTGACCGAAAGAAGTTTTAATAATATTATTTTTATAAAATATTACATTCTGTTTATTATCGCTTTTAAATAAATTATAATCAAGTATGTTATGTTCGCTAATTAGTATGTGAATTGTTAAGATGATCTATTTAGTTAATATTCGTTGGACGTATTTTAATTACCATTTGTAATAGATTGATTGATTCTTAAGATAACGGCATATTATTTTATCTGTATAAAGAATATACTTATTTGGTACACGACAATGTTACAGGTCAGTAAACAAGTTTATTAAATAAGAATTCTATCTGGGTAGCTCCGAAAATATGACAGCTATCTCCCGGCCAGCGAATATTGGACCTTTATCTTGATTCGGTCGAAATATGTTGTACCCAGTGTCCCAGTATCTCATATTGGATCTTCGCGTTCCAGTCTCTGTACTGACTAAGGATTTTCTTCGCCCTGATAATATAAGCGATTTTCATGCTCTACTTGTCAAGTTACCCGAGTATTTTTCAATCATGTTTTATTTTACACGCGACAACTTATTATCACGATATTAGATTGTTGTTATTATGTTGTCATTGTATATATACGAAATGTAACTTCATTAGTCAAATATTAGATACATTTGTATATATTTTTTTTTTTTATATCTTCACGCCTATAATCCCCGAAGAGGTAGGCAGAGGAATGCAGAACACTCCCACGT
>DWEJ01003387.1:0-10485 GCA_018245835.1 Mysoria sejanus stolli | reverse complement strand
GTAGGTGGCGAGCCTATTAGCATACACCGTTTTGTTGCTTAGGATATTTTTCGAAAAATAATACCAGGGTTCCTACCATCTTACCGATTTTTTGGAAAGTAATAATGAGATTTGGTATGAATATATTGTACGGGCTGTTGCAAGAACTATGAAAAAATTCTTACGTTAAAGGTCAATCTTAATATCCGCATGTAATCTTTGAAAAATATTTAAGGTTTGATATTTCAGATACTCACGTAATATATATGACATTTTGAACTCGACATTATTATATATGTATTCACAACCTCCTGTATCCCGGCACGGGGTTGAGGAATGTATTCTTACTCCGCCCGGACATGAACGACATAATAATACGATTTCACAAGATTATGGAATGATAACAAGCTTTAAATATACATTCTATACAACACACAAGCTTCATGTAATAATTGTAAACTAAGGTACTTAATATTATATAAAAATTGACACCAAAGTAAATCAAAGTAAATATATATTGCTCAATAATATTTGCATTTGTATTTTCCCTTGATTTTCACTAGTAAATATTATTGATACGAGTTACAATAACAAAACGAGCAGCGGCGGAAGTGGGCGCGAACGTAAAATATCTCAGCAAATACGAACGATTCGAGCAATTCACCTATTGGTATAAGTTTCCGCAAAGTTCGTCTCTCTAAATATAACTGCTAAGACTTTGCTCGGTAACACGTTTGTCACACAGCTCGCGAACAGGAGATTTTTACACGACATAACATCACGTCTTTCCCCGAAGCGGTAGACAGATAAGTGTTGTCGCTATTCCCATGTTTCTGTTGTTATGTAATACGGTCTTTGAAATAGTAGATATGTCACTTATATTAGTTTTATATAAGCGTAATTAGAATCACGATACTAAATAAAATATATTGATATCAATAAATAATACCAATAGTAACGTAAAAGAAGCACGTCGGGTCTGAAAAGATAGACGCATATAGCATTCTGTGCTCTCTGTCTATCACATTAGGGATCTGTCGTGATGACGCTACACACACACTCCACATTTTTGATAACACCATGATAGTTTATAAGTGGAAATTTGTATCGATAATGCCAACATAAAACACTAATGGATTACGAACGTCAAGGTATGAACACTGCGTACGAACATCATCAATACAAGCTCCGTTAACGAATGTATGTAGACACGACAGTACATATCACGTGTCACTGTTTTTCACACATGGACGCATTTTCATCCGATAGATCGGAACGCCTGAATCTCTGATTCGTATCCAGTAATCCTTTAAAACACATTTTTGTATGTATGGCGTCGAGATACGAAGCGATAACATGGAAGTCATTAATTTAATGAAATAATGTTATATTTATATACCATCACGCCATGCCCCTTTCAGCGTAGGCAGAGAGTATTGAGCACAAATGTCTCTATCCTTACAGACCTGATATGTTTCTTCTAGATACATCCCTCTTTTCATTCACATATATAATGTCACGCCTATATCTCATGGGAGTGGGCAAAGACTAATTGTCACCTGCTAGTCATGGCAGACATATCGCTTATTCTAAATTCATTAAAGCCCTTAATCATACACTTGTTGTCTAATGTGTTGAATGAAATATTTTATGGTCTCGAGGTTACGGCTATTATCGCGCGAGACATGTAGAGTCAAAGCGAGCTTAGATGTGTCTCTCTATGTAATATTCATTGCTTTTTTGTAGACCACTTCCGTGTTTTCACGTAACGAAAGGATGGAAGTCGAACATGTGGTGCATACAAACTATTATTATTAATATATAAATATACATATTGTTCCGGTTTCACGACAAACGAGAACGATTTTTCAGCAATGATTGAAAGAGGTGTCACTGTCAGATATTGTTAAATTCTCTAAATTATATAAAACATAGATTGTTACCACCACGCCACGCGGTGGTAAGGATCAATTAAGGGGTAATCACTAAGCGGAGACAACAAAGTGGCAAATAAATAGTGCTAAATCTAACGTCATTTTTCTTTGTTTTAATAGACAGATAAGAAATATAAACATAACGTAACTTCACGCCTGTAATCCCCAAGAGGTAGGCAGAACACTCCAACGTTTCATCAGTTACGTTAACGTCCCACTATGGAATAGGTGGTGAGCCTATTGCCATGTATCGGGCACATATCCAGACTCCGAACAACTACTAGAAAATCTAAATTAGAAAATTGTGTAGTGTTCGACCCGAGAATCGAACCCAGGACTTACCGATCAGCAATCGCACGCGCATCCAACATTACCACTGAGGCAGTCGATAAGAAATATAATGAAACTTTTTTAAATCTAAATAATATCTCGTGAAAAGTAGATCCACATTGATAGAATACTTTGTTATAGCTGCTCGTTACTCTTCGCTACGGTTTCAAGTCCCTAACACACGTTCCGGAGCATTGACAAAATGGAGCAATATCGTATGCGCCACGTTCTTTTCTGATTCATAGTATCAAAGCACGCGGATACTTTATATGAAAATATTAAAATGTAAGGTTTTTGCATTTTTCATTTCAGAGATGTCTGTTTTCGTTGAATTATGGTACATTCATAAACGATTTCTATACTGTATTTTACGTTTTTATCACAAATGGGAACTGTAAGAAAGTTCATTAAAATATTTTCCTAAACTATTCTTACGTGGTGCCATCATCAGCCTATTGCAGTCCACTGCTGAGCATGAGCCTTTCATGAAGGGCTATTCCCATAATCCCCACGCTGGGGATGCAGGTTGAGCATCACAGAGGACAGCTTCTCGCACCGCTTACGGTCCTGCTCATAGGTGGCAAGAAGCTGTGCCTAGGCAGTGCGCAAAACCACGATCAGCTAGCGCAAGATTTTTTCGTTTTTTACGACAGCCTGTAATTCGCATTAGTCGGAGAATATATTCTTAGCCCGCCTCAACACACCCTACTAAAATTTATCTATGAAATGTTGTATCATAGATACAGTTCAATATAACAAGTCTTCAATTCATAAATTTACGTTTAAACTGGCAATATTATATGCTTATATGTATTCGAAGTTTGAGAAACGAGTATTGGACGTAAAATATATGTATATAATCTATTGAGTTGTAAGCTTTATTAAGGCTTTACATTGCTTAAAAGGGACAAATATTCCACAAAACCTGAAGGAGTCGAAGGGTCTTACTTGCGGCGTCTCAATTGCGGAACAAAGTAAGTCCGCCGGGCGAGGGTCTGGAGGTTTTACGGTCAATATTATTGAGCTATAAACCATAAAGGCTCCCCGCTTTATAAGCGCTAAAACAAAACACAACCGCGCATTTCTCTTTTATACACTCCAAGTTACAGTACAGTACGTTGCGAAGCAATTTAAATGAAGATTTTTGTGCGAAATCCTTTTAATCTTTGACAAAGCCCGGGCAATAGCAGCCGCCGCGATAATGGAAATCTCAGAGTCGATCAGCGCTTAATTGTTACGTTAGAAAGTACTCACATCACGCGTTGTTACCTTGCGCCCTGTTGTTGACACCTTATTATACGCGTTCACGCTCTATAAGTCTAGTGCCACTGAATATTCTCTTTATATATAAACTTTGACGCGGTTTCGAAGTATCTGTTATAAATTTCTAGTAACTTTAGAGGTTATATATTACAGCTCATCTATAAATATAGTTCAAATTATACTCGTATCTGTTATAAATTAAACATTAAACAAATATGTAGACCACATATTTGGTTACAATTCAAAGTGTTTAGACAGGATTTTCAATGAGAGCACTGAATTAAGTTGAACAAGTAATAAATTGGCTCGTTTGTAAGTGATGAGGGATTTAACCTTTGAAAAAATAAATGTCAGTGAGGTCATAGTACTTTGGAGGAGGCATTAATCAGTTGCGCGAACAAATACACCAGGGCCTGTATAACGTTGCTACCTGCAGAGATCAAAAACAGCTAACGAAGCAATTAAAAGTTTTCAGTTCGATATGCGGCCGTGTACGTGCGAGTGATACATCTGTAGCTGCCTTCACACTGCCTGTGTTTATGGAAATTTTGACATTTATGTACAATTAAATACAACGGGCTACTTGTTGGCAACGTGGCGGTAGATGCTCAGCAGCGTGGGTGATGTAACATCTTGTGCTTTGAGGTTTCCCAACCCGTGTGCCCGGCGCGGGGTTCAAGTGCAAAAACCCGCTCGAGTGAAGCCATTCCCACCAGTGAACTGACACGGACGGATGACAATGTGCATAAAAATACATGGAAAATACTAATTTTCCATGTATATATATATACAAAAATATAGAACACATTAGTGCCGATGTCTCGGCGGGACGCGATATTCCTTACCAATTATAATTTTGATGACGATGACGACGGTGACTATAAAAATGAAACCTTTTCCATATTTTCATATTGTCACGCCAGTTCATTGCTATTGCCAAGTATCGCTGGTGACACTTAGCAAGCGCAATAGGAAGAGATGATAAAGGTGACCATGAGCCGCTGTAAACGTGCTATATGAATTACAAGTTAAGCTCGTTTAGAATATTGCTTTATGTTAGCCAATTGCCAGCTTACTAGTAATAGTTCTCTTTTTGCCTTTAGACGAGGCTTGGGATTATACTCATCTGGTAATTATCTTTGGTCAATTCTTATTTTTCGACTATTTCAAACCTGAAGGCCTACAATGTCTACAAAGTTTAAACACCATTGCCTAATGATCACAACCCAATAGACTGCTCAACGTGCGCTCGGAGGCAGAGAAGTGCTCATTAAACTTTGCTAATAACGGTCACTCGTTGGAGGGTCGACCGCGCCTGGCGCTGCTTAACTTAAAAGATCATTTGCGATCGACCGCGCCAGGGTGCGAGCTCTTACAGCAAAGGTCTGCCCACAATTGTGAGGTAACTCCCAAGTCATACTGCAAGGTGCGTATATACTATCTCCATATGTATAAACGGTTGTGTAGATATCTATGGACATATGTATTAGTAGATGTATGTGATGCAGGTGCGGTAGGGATACCAAGACTTGCGTACCCGAACAAATAGGTCAGGGAATGGTTTATGGGCAATTATATGTAAGTCTCCGAAACCTGCATGCGTGTATGATGAGGGCGAAGAAAGCAGATAGCATGTCACATCTGTGAGGACTCTATGTGGCATCGGTGCTCTTTGACTGCTTTGAATAGGGCGTGGCTTATAATTATAGTACGCGTAGATATATATCTGTTATATTTATTGTCAGCAGAGTTGTCTTATGATAACTTGATGGTCAACGCTAGTGCAGCCAATTGTTAAACATTTCGTGTCAAACTATGCATTGAAAGACACCCCGACGTTATTGGAAGAGCCCCGCAAATTTAATATTAAACGAAGTATCTATGCTCCAGTTAATGATGAATTTATAAGACACTTAAAACTCTGTATAAAGCTGTCGTAAAATATTTACCCTCCTGTGCTTAATTACGAGTTTCGACGACCCGTTTCCATGAACACCATTTCATACAAGCTGAATTAAATGTAACGATATTATTCAATGTTGTGGATGTAACCTATTTACATTGGGAGCGTTCTGGATGACACTCAACCACGCTTCCCCATTGAGCTGTCGAGTATTCGCCATTTTAAATACAGAGCATTTGCTATGAAACTTTATTTCGTTGCAAAGCGAAACTGATACCGAAAAGAAATAGCTATCGTTATTTGATCTCGTGAAATGTACACAAATAAATGTACTTCTATCATCAATTGTCAGCGAAGTGTATAAATCGAATTGGTGATCTGTTTACGCGGATTGAAAACTTGATTCGAACCGTAAGTGAAGTTGCCGCTCAGTTGTCGACGGACGGAATTTGAACAAAGTTAGTCGTGGGCCCGGACACATTTAGCCACTCGATCGGTGACCGCAGTTGTCAACCGCCCAACTCCGCAGCTGGGCAGGTGCCGTCGAAACGGAACTTTATTTTTGTTGTGACGAAGAATGTTATCACATTGAATGCTTATGTTACCGTCCGTGACGGTTAATTACGCGTGATATTGTGTACTTATTACACGACAAAAATTACGAAATATCGTGATATTAGTTAGAAACTGTATAACATTATTTTTCTGCTCTTCTATGCGCGCTACTAGAACTCAATTTTGTTGTCGAGACACGGGTGGCAGTTATACGTTATTCATTTCCTAGGTTGTACCCTAACATTTTTGATATATCAAATACATTTTGATGTTAAGCATGTTTCTTTAGTTACTACTTGAAGAGATCCAGTGCTTTTTAAGTATGCCTAAAACCCAGCGAGCGGTATGAGAAACGAAACGCCGATATACCTAGTGAATGTTTCAGGAAACGACAACAAACTCGCTTTGTTCAAATTCACACTTCGTCCGCAACTGACGGAGTAACTTCGGCTTAAAACTTTTTGATCCGGATGAACGGGATTTTCAACTATTGCATTAATGCGTTTCTCTGTTACATATTTTATATATGTTTGCTTTATTGTAGTGTTTCTCTTATTATATTGCTTTACTTCGTAATTCTTTATTTTACATTACATTTTACCACTGTCTACCTCTACATGGAATAAAGGCATAATGTTACAATTATTAATTTTAAAACATTGGTATCTACCAGTAGCAACATTTTACATATCTTGTCGTAAGTACGATACAATGTTTACATTTATAACGTTTATATAAAAAAATATATAGCTGTTTCATCCACACCGTAATATAACTGGACCCAGCTGAAAAAATACATAAGCATTCTTTTATTTACGTCTTCTGAAGCATTTAACATCACAAAGGGCGAATGTAATATTGACAGCTGCCAAAGAATAATGTTTCGATACCTCGTATATATGCAAAGTTAATGTTTTTGTTATAACTTAAGATGTGTACGTCTTTAGGAGCACTGCGCATCGCTACTGTTTTGTTAATAATTTTATTATTTCATTTGTTTAAATTTGTTGTGTATGTAATATAACCGACTAGCTTCAATAAGCAAAATGACAGTTAGCAGCATAATTTTTGAATGTCGTCATAATTGTAATAGTTACAACGCTTACCAATGACTCGATTATAAAATAGTTACATTTTCAGTACTATAATAGTTTTATAATGATTAGATTACATCTCGAACAGGGTTTGGACATATTTTTTATTTAGCAATAAGCTTGCGTTCGACTTCTATCCCACCGGATGGAAGCGAGATGAGCCTAGGATATAGCTTGCAAAGAAAGTGCCTGTTCACTAATATAACATAGATGCCGGAAGAACAGATGCCGGAAGAATAGATGCCGGCAGGGAATACCACTCTTTTACAATAGCATATGTATCATACAGTATAACATTTTACTTTTAATAACTTAACATATTTGATGTAACTCTGTGCTGAAATTTGAACTATTTTCTGTTCGAGTTTGAACGCTTGTAATGCGCAACTTGTGGAATACAATTAACATACAATTTCAACTAGTTACAGTGCTGTTTAATAAGTGGTCAGGTAATTAGCAAGCGGGTATATCTGTCAATTATTATTAAGTGATTTGCAATACATTTTTGAGGTGCATCAAAGGAGCCTTCTCGAGCGGCGACTATATCTAATTAAGTCCGAACATATACTTACTGTCCGGTGCATCCTGGACATTGCGACTAATCTTTTAAACACGAGGGCAAATGGGGCTAAACTCATGATAAACTATCGACTCGACGAAGAAGAATAATATATTTAAAAACCAATCATATTATTATGCAATTTAAATTGGGAAAAATATTACACAGTTACGAAATTTCACATGGAGAGATAATATAATTTATTTAATTTCCATTTCACTTGTTTTTAATTGCAGCTATGATTTACTTTGTAATTTATTTTTAATAATCTACCTTTTACATCTGTATGTACTCGTATGTTTAAAAATTGTTGTTTCATAGTTATGCATGTCTACAATCCAACGTCAAGAATAATTTTCTGAGTTTAATACATAGATGAAAATAAATATGATATGAAATATATATGATATCCACATTTTGTTTCTGAACGCCGCGAAGACGCCGCGGGTCGCAGATGCGCTGCCGTGCGCTGACAGTTTGCGTGTAGCGACAATTTAAACATCCTCTCCCAACTTCCACATTTCCTAGCCTTTGCTCGGGGATAATGCGAAAACTTTAGCTTCTTTTCACTCGCCGCTTGTGTCAAGAGTCAGTTTTAAACTTGATGTTTGTTTCGTGCATTATGTAACGCTTCACAAATATTAATATTGTTATCGTTACGTTGTCTTTTACGCTATTATCGGAAAGCACAGGTGTCAAACGTCTCTATCTTTACAGAGCTAGTATATTTATTTGACATTCATTACTATTCTCGTATACGCGCACTGGTTTTGAAATCCTTTTCACAAATATCGCTAACTAAAACGAAAGACGAAAACTATAGCTTAACACTGAATACAACACACGTACATCAAAGTTGTAGATTTGATATAGTAAGTATTAACCGTATTGATATCAAATTGTGTTGGGATCGTCGGATTTCATCTGATATAATAAGGTATAATCCTGACGAGGGATTGAAACTTATATTTTGTTCAACCCCGACCCGAACAGAACAAGAGAAACAGTTTATTTCGCTCGGGCTACCAATAGAATTCGTATTTATCTACATTTTATTCTACTATTTCTATAAACCTCTTTGAATAGTGAAATATACTTTTTATTGGTTAAAGATATCTTATGTTGTATTTACAATAGTATCAGACTATGTTTGTTCATTTAAGTTTTTTAGCTTCCAGAGATCTGGAAGCTAATAAGTTAATAAATTAAACAATTATAAAAATAACATTTTTTTCTTTTAAATCACGTGCCGCCAAGCGATCCCAGCGATTAAAGGTCTCTAATATCTCCAAGGCAAAAGAAACAAAGGACGAAACCGAAAGATATAGTCTAAATCTACGAACACCAGTCAGCCCCGCCTTCCACCAGGTGGCTTCCTGGAATAGTTAGAGGCAGACTTTCTAAGGAGTGATGTTCCTCAGCAGTGGGGAATCGATTAACAAGAGAAGAGAGAAGGTGTCCAAAAGCAATTAAGGAATTGTTGTCTAATTGTGACTTTTGGAACCGACTGCTTAACCTGACCCCCGCATCGACAATTACGTTGCTTAACTATGGATCGCTTTGTAATTCGACACAACATCTGGGATACAAGGGCTAATTTTCTCACACTTTCTCTCCTTTATACGCTAAAATAAACTATATGATTAGTTACCGGTTTGCTCTGATCTTGTCGGTTTCTATTGACCACGGGATGGTGACCAGTGATAGATAAGATGCTAGCCAGGCCAAGGATCTTTTCACATCTTCCCGTCACTGTATACTGCAGTGCCGAATAGTCTAAAAGAATACATTGTTTCAAACCAACGGGTCGCCAAACAGTAAACTTCGAAAAGTACAAAATATTAGCATGTAATTAAGTCGACTGTTGTTATCCAGAAGGTGGAGGTACCCTTTTTAATTTTGCGACGGCCAAAATGAATTTTAGCAAAAAAAAGGTGCAGTTAAATAGGCAGAGGACAATTTAAATATCCTAATGACTAACAAAAATAACCCTCGACTCTTCCATCGTCCTACTGCTACACTCGGATATCTTCTTAGAAGGGATAAAATAATTATAAGGTACAGTCTGTCTCGTGGGCCTAGATATTTAACAATTGCTGCGTAATTATGAGAACCAAGAAGAATTATTTATATTTACAAAACCATCCACCGAGTTGCGTCACGCGACTTAACAGATCACTTCTGTTATTAATTATTACAGAATGATGTAATTATTATAAGATGTTAAAATTAAATATTGTAAATTTTGCCTATATTTTCATGAAACACTATGGGACCACGTTATAGGATTACATATTAAGAAAAGCCTTTTTTCGTGTTTTAATATGTATTGTGTCATTAAAATAATGTTTGTTAGTAAATTTCAAAAAAGATCTCTTAATCTAGTTCTCCCACATAGCTTACACTGCGCACTGTGAGAAACTTTCCGGGCACAGTATAATCGTACCTCGATGTTATTTATAATAAGCAGTAAGTGTTATCAAAATCTTGAAGTAACTTTGAGTACATTCGTTATAAGTTTATATAATGTAAAGTGATATGAAACTGTTTCGTTTAAGAATTTTAATAATTATATTTTTATCGTCCGTGCCGGGACGGAGTAACAACAATAACACGAAGAACGAATACAATATATCCTTCATTGTTCCAAGACGCCACCAAGCTCGGCGCTGGCAGATCGCGGTGTGTCTAGGCACATGCCCTGGCTACCGGCATACACCCTCAGGGAAGCCTATGTTCAGCATTGGTCTGCAATAAGCTGATGATGATGATATTATTATTTTATTATTACATCATCACACCAGATTCCTTACGGGGCAGCAGAGTGCACCGAGTGATATATATAGTGATATAGAGATATATATATAT
>DWEJ01003386.1:0-10485 GCA_018245835.1 Mysoria sejanus stolli | reverse complement strand
CACGCCTGTAATCCCCGAAGAGGTAGGCAGAGGAATGCAGAACATTTCCACGTTTCACCGGTTACGTTTACGTCCCATTATGGAATAAGTGGTGAGCCTATTGCCATGCATCGGGCACATATCGAGACTTCGAATCACTACTAGAATTTTAATTTAGATTCTCTAGAAAATTTCTAAATTATAAAAACTCTTTTTGTAGTGTTCGAACTTTGTCTAATTGTAATTTATATTAAAGAGACCATTTAGTTAAATATTTTTAGTAAATAAAACTCGAAACATATAAATAAATATATTTTGCTCTCTTTTAAATTCGGACACGCGTTACAAATATGCGTTTCCTAATTCTAAATACGAGTATATGCACTTACTACGCATCATGTTTTCCGTGGGAATATTTGACAAAAGTATAATACATGTTTAAAATATAGAATTGAATTTTTTATATTGTAAATATCATTGTTTAATATTGAATACTAATTTTATGTTAGCCTGACTAATATTAGTCGGCACCGCTTGCAGCGCGCGCAGCTCTTTGCTGCACATTACTGGCAACAAACAAAGAACGTATGGAGTAGTATTTTTATATTTTGGGGCATTTTACTTTGAGCTCTAAACTTTTTATTGTTCTTCTATTAGACACGGGCCTTCTCTCAGAATGACGAGGGTTAGAGCTCTGGGCTGCGAGGCAGTCCAGCGCTGGTTGGTAGTTGGCTTTTAAATAATTTTATAGGAACAAAGGAAGCGACAAGTTTATAATGCGTTATGTAGTTGGCACAAAAAGACACTTCACAGATCACTTCACTTATAAATAAACTCACTTCCTTTTTTACTTGCCGTGTGCTCATCGAATGGTAATAACGCCGAGTATAAGTAAATAGTTTTCTGTAATATAGCTTGTTTACATTCCTTATGTGTGTAACGTATGTATGGTCTTGAACCATTGCGTTTATATATGGATCTACCGACTAATGTAACGTCGGACACGTGATTAAACGGTGTTTGACAAGAAAAAATCATTACACCATAACAAGTAGCTTCCGTTTATTAGTTCCCCCGAGTGCCCGGGTGCCGATATTGTTCACTTTTATTTTATTTATCATCAGCATCGACCCTGTTGTCGATGCACTGCTTAACGCAGTCAGGAAGGTCGAGGGTCCGCAACGCTGGTCAAGTGCGTGACCGCGTTCGTTCCATAAAGAACATAACGCCGACTCTAAAGTTGTCCACGTTTTTCAAGACCCACCTTCAGCTATACGACAACTGTATCTTTAAATGTATATGTCTTTACAACATATACATTTAAAGATACCAGTTGTCGTTTGGGCTTAATCGCAGTTTACTCTCGCAGTAGGAGGATAAATTACACCTGTATGTATCACTACTAACCGGCTCGCTGGCTATTTAAACAGGCACGTAAAACTAACTTAGACTCCTGGACATCAGTATAATTTACACGGAATAATACATCTAAGTAACAACGATTTAAGCATAGTTACATAAATGACATAGAGAGAAACAGTTCAAACAAACAACATACATACATACATCGATACATTTTAATATTATCTTATTTTATCATAAAAGTACCTTCGGCAAACAGACATCAGATCGAGCAGACAGACGTCGAGAAACATCTCGTTGGGAGAGGCCTCTTGTCAATATTATAATGTTAAATTAAACAATAATATATTAATAGAAAAACATTTATGCACAAGTTTACGTAATAGTCGCTGAAAGCGAACACATTAAATACGCAAAATTCAAAGTTTAAGGGTAATGAATACGGACTGTTGCATCACGTATATTTGGAAAGTCAAATTTCTTTATAAATATATTATAATAAACTAGTAACACACACACGCACAACGCCAGACACACACTCATAAACATCCCGGTCGGTTGTGGCGAGTCGTTATTGTGATTATGAAGTAAGCTATAATGAAATTAAAATAAAATAGCAAATTGTAGTGAAATCTTATTTAATAAGGCAATTAATGTTTATGTTGTGTCGGTGCCTAATACTCTACGTCAGGGCTTCTTAAACTATTATCATTCACGACCCGATTTATGATTGCGAGTTTCTTGACGACCCCATACAAATATAAAAGAAAAATAAATTAATATAAAATTAATTAAATTAGTATATATAATTTGACATTAAAATCTCTCGACCCCAAGATTTTGCTACGCGACCTCATTTGGGGTCGCGACCCATAGTTTAAGAAGCCCTGCTCTACGAAGTAGCGCCTTTTTTGAATGCGGCTTATGTACTATCTAATTATATAGAAGGTATATAAAATACTAATACTATTTACCCATCTCCGAACTTGGAAACTTGTGTGTTTTTAAGATTAAACATTTCTTACTGCCGGCATGGAAACGTAGATACTCTTGTTCGCTTTTGTCTCTCTCGGGGACGCAAACAATAAGTTTGGTCTCATATTGCATCACTGTTGCGGTTATTAAAAAGCAGTTGTCGTGTATTTCATTAAACATTGCGTTAATTATTATTTAAATTGTACAAATTTTGACACATTCGCTTCTAACTAATAGTCTTTATTTAGCTATGTAATTGCATTTGCAAATGCATTTCCTGTCCTTCGAAGGATCCCTGACTGGTTAATGAATCCACGACGCCGATATTAAAATAGCGAACAGATGAATATAAACAACGACCATTAGTGTTTAGCTAATATGTGAGATAAACCGCTTATGGAGTATATTTTATTAATGAAGAAACTTTTAATAGTTTTTTGATGTACATATCTAATATACGCTGAATATCGTCAGGGTTCCCAGGAAATATAAGTACATCAATAATATCTTCGGACAGCTCCACACACGGCCCTGTGATCCCAAAGTAAGCATCAAGAGAACTTTTATTATGGTTAGCAAATGTTTGGTGAGGCAAGCAACTTAAGATAGTTTCTTGCCTATGGTCAATATGATCAAAGTAGTAAGGAATACTGTTGTGATTTATATTTGAACTCCTATTCAAAAAGCATTTAATTTTTTTTTAAATTATATCCTTAGAAATCTTTCGCTGAGCAGAAGAAGCGGCTAAAAAACTCCATAGGTGTGCTAATGCATCTTTTAAAATAAGCACTTATGTTAAAATATAAACTAACTTATTGTATAGCTGGAGTTATGTCAAACTAAGCATGTTTATCATTCAAATAATAATTAACTTTGTAATAGGCTTTTTTACAAAGATTTGCTTTAATAATGGATTTAAACTTCTTGTCTGAAAAATTTATAACATCTTTTGGTATTTTGTTGTAAAAGCGAATACAGTTGCCCATAAAAGGGTGAGATACCTTATTTAGGCGAAACCGTGGTATAGCCAATTTATACTTATTTCTTGTATTATAAATCTTCTACTATTATTTTTAACAAAATGAAATAGATATATCTTGCTTACATAATATTTTTATAAATATTCTGGCTATGCACAGTTAAAAGTGTTTTAAATATTTTTTGTAGGGATTCACAACGTCGAAAATCATAGAAAATTCTTATTGCTCTCTTTTCTGCAAAGAAAATGGCGTCAAAGCTTTCACAATTACCCCACAGTAAAATACCGTACGACATTATTCTGTGAAACTAACTAAATGAAACGAGCTTAGCTGCGAGTTGAGAATTTCGCTTTAATTAATGTTCATATACTCCGGTACAAATAAATACCTAAGTTCGCGTGGGATTCGTTGACACATTTGTCCATTTCTTATTGATAACCCGAAGAATGTAGTTTCATCCACATATCTTACGTTTACTTTAATTGTTAAAAATCACAGGAGATAAAATGTACCGTTGTTTAACAGCCGTTTCCAGCTCAATGCCGCTGAGATGCTCTTGTTAGCTCATAACTACGACAGAGAAAATGTTACAAAACAAACGTTAACATAGCTTTATTTCAGCGGCCACATGTGTGGACACAAATCTTACGCAATAAATAACTCGGCGCGAACAAACCAACTCATTATGCTCCGATCGTTCACGTCCACTGTTGACTGTTGGAACGTTGGATTATTTCCTCCCCTATGTGAATTGACAAACATATACATGTAAAACTGTTAAGTATATTTTGGTATATTTGGTATATAGTAATGGCGGGCGCAGACGCGCGCTCGGCTGACGGCCGCGGCTAGTGGACAAGTGCACGTGTTACGTAATCGAATTATTATTATACGCGAGGGGCGCTGTTACGCCGCCTGATTGAATTTCTGGACATGTTTTTCCAGAATACCAAATAATATTTACTACGAAACGTTGCATTTGAAATAAAGTATTTTCCATAATAATACCATAAAGAGATGGTAATGATCGATTTCGTTAGTGGCAACGAGCAAACAATATAGAAGGCTGTACGCACCACGCGGCGCTTTTGTATTTTATGTAACCCGTGTTTATAAACGTGGGTATACAGGATGGGGGTAGGCGTGCGTTCAGCATCGTGTACATCGTGTACCGGCAATCAGGTGCCATTTAAGATCTATTTGTATCTGACATCGGACCCAGTACTGAGTCTGTCATAAACAGCACGCTTATGGTAACCATGTGAAATTCGGTAGTTATTTTGTAACATTTCCTGTTGTATTGTCAACCCGCTGTCTAACACCTTAAAGTAAGAATGCTCCAAGATTAAATAGTTAGTAGTATGATGGTGTTTTAACAATGTGTTAACAATGGCTTCAATAGTAGCAAGTCTATAGAGATTTGTTTCTATTGAAGCCATATTTTACACTGTTCTCGTGCTGTCCAAGAGGGTGGTCGTGCGGCAACGGAAGCCACTTCAGTTGTTTGACAGCGATGTTATTCATTCCACTCCAGTGGGGTACAGCGTCTTAAGACAGTTTTCATCTTTCCCATAAAATTGGAGACCTTTGATTAATGTTAAAAAAATTTAAAGTTCAAAATTTTAAAACTTTGAATTTGATATTTTTTTATGGAGTTCTTGTATTGATTTAGTACATCAATACAAATTAAATTAGAATAAATTATCATCACAATACAGAATTTAACATGATGAGTATAATATTTAAATAAGAGAATTAGCACATGAGGTAAGCTAACGTTCACAAGTATTGAAGTGTAAGTGGAGGTTGAGTGGTGACGGTACGCGCTGGTCTCGGCCACTTTGTTATTGTATTCGAGTTGAGTCGTTGGGGCTGCGGCAGTGCGGCAGTGAGGACAGTTGCGATGTCAAAAGTTTGGCAACTACAATCATTAGGATAGCGTCATATAAAATAATTATTATGTCCCCAAAGATGGGCCATTGTAAAACGGCCTTTTAGGGATAAAAACCGCGAATAAATATTAATACGTGTCGTATCAGCTTAGAGGTTGATAAATTTGAAACTGAAAATGTCGAAACAATTTTTGAATAATGTGAAACGTGACGCACGTTATAGCCTCGCCGCGGTGCGCCGCGAGTCGGCGTGTCGTAACGCGCACGAGGAAAGTTACACGCCGGGCTCGCGAACGCGCTCTATCGCTCCTGCCGGGACGAGGTGGTCGTTGAAGGGTGATTGCACGCTTCACTGAAGGTTTACCTGCTGCGGTAACGACACGTGTGTAGGCCACGGTCACCGCCGACTGTCCGGCTTCGAGCGCTGTTTCCGATTTGTTTTTATCCGTCATACGACTATTTAAACCTCCATAATAATTTTGTAACTAATTAATTACCATTAGAGACCACAGTAACGATTGCTCAAGTTAATGCGAAATATTTTGTGAATATTAAAAAACTTCCCGTAGAATATTTAATGTGTGATTGATAAGACAACATATGTATTAAAAATACTTACATAGGTTCTTCCAGTATCTTTCAGTATTCAGGTTGGCCAGGTTTAATTTTAACGCAAATAATTAACTTTCGATAATTCTATAGGATGAATTTATACAGGATATCATCGATTTATAATTGAACACAAAACGGACATCACAAAGCAAGCATTTGGCTTTGAAAGTCTTTTGTAAGTATAAATTACATTTACTTTAATGAGAATAACATTTGGTACCCTACCTAAAACACGAGAAATTAACTTTACAATATCTGTAGTATCCGAAGAGGTAGGCAGAGGAATGCAGAACACTCCCACGTTTTACCGGTAATGTTTACATCCCACTATGGAATAGGTGGTGAGCCTATTGCCATGCACCGGGCACATATCCAGACTCCGAGCCGCTACTAGAAAATGTAAATTAGAAAAATTAGGTAGTGCCCGACCCGGTTTGGACCCAGGACTACGCGATCGGCAGTCACGCTTACTAATACGACCAGCGGGGCACGAAGACATGAGGAACAGAAAACAATAAAAAAAACCAATGAAGTGGAGTACGTATACCGACGCTGATGCATGCAGACTGATGTCCATCATTGTGGACACGATCGATGCCTCCTCGATGTATCCTGAATGTTGATGCAAACCTTTCAGTGAACGATTTACATTTCACATTTACAATTATACAAACAATAACTTACTAATTTTAAAAGCATACAAATTTTGTCGAAACCTTTTGTCGAATATCATTTACCTGTTAATGAATACTCTACGCGAATGTTTAGCGAGGTGTAAGATATTTCGTATCTTTAAGAGACATACGTAGTCTAGGTTTTTTTCATACTTGCTACTGACTGATAAGGAAAACCACTTTTAATGTTCTAATCAATTCGTTTTTCGTGACGTAAGTAAATGAGGTGGATTGTCCAACCTATTTAATACGTTTATTTTAATTCAATGTCCTCTAATTTGTTAATAACATATAGGTATATAGTATTTTTTAAATTGTTTCAAAAGTTAGGTTTTCTTATTTAACCATTATTTTTTATGTCGATGGACGCAGATAAATATGTGCTGATACCATAATTAATACTGCGTTTTACTTCATACATCGTCGAGTCGATATTGGATCGTGAGTGATCGTCCATCGCGGTGATAGGATTAGTCGTAATGTCCAGGTGCTCCGGGCAGTGTGTCTTCGTGCTTGATCAGACATAGTCACCGCTAGGGGAGGCTCCTTTCATGCACTGCAGTTCATAAATAATTTTCATTTCTCGCTTTAATTATTTCATTAATTTAGTTCATAAATAAATTTTTTAATTATTTTATCAAGCCAGAAAACCGTCATGCGTAGTTGAATATTCATTACAATTTTTTTTAAATGTTGTATAAAGCACTTTAACGTATAATGTTGCAGCGTTAACAATACAGATCAATAACAATTAAAAATACAGTTTTGGGTGTTAAAATATCATTCCATCTTAACTGTATTGTACAGCTGTTGCAGCCTGTTTATAGTTCAAGCTTATTAAACTTCTTTAGATGTTATACTCACATAACTTCTATACGATTCAATATGAAATTAATATATTATATAGTATGTTTGTCATACTAAAATTAATTAATGTTTGTTTTTATGGAAATACTAAAATCATCTTAAAATACTACAAACAATACGACAACAAAACGACGCGCGGATTCGTTTAAGGGGATAAAGATATTAGTATCTTTAGTATATAAATCGCATGAATATCAATCACTATTTGTATATGTGTAACTTAAAGGTTGTAAAAATTTTTATGTGCTATACTATATGAGAGTTACACCACAACACAACTTGTGGCAGTCGCCTGCCGAGCGCGTGTCCCCCCTTTATGGCGCGTAAGAGATTCGAGTTCCGCTTTGGACAACACCTCGTTGTGTTTTGTATTCGCGCGTGCGGGTTTCCGCCTGCTGATATTATTAACATTCGACCCCGAAATGTACGTCTAAACCACGTTCAGCTTTGATTATCCTCCGAGTGCTCGCCCGTCAATGTTCTGCGTTGATGCGAACCAATAATAATTGTATGCTGTAATATTTTTAGGGAAAGAGAAAAAGCTGCAGGACATTAATCAAATCGGATTTAGCTTCCTACCTTGCTTGCTACAAGTCGTCGAAGTCGTCCGTAGTTCACACAACGTTTTGTCACGAGAGACGGCATTCCCGCACACGCGTTTCCTGTCAGCTAACAGGCCATTGTTAAGTATTTCGTTCATTTGCTTACAAATGATTCCAAATTCATATTTTTGGACGCGTCCTCAATTTGTTGCAATTTAGTATATCGAATATTGGTCAAGATCCTTTCACTTCGGGGAGAGTATTCGAGTGTGTTGTCTTCCTCGTCTGCTTCTTGCAGTTGGTTGCAGTTCTGATTACAGGATATCAGACACAGATCGAGTTTTCTAAATAAAAGCTCCAAACGGAGGCACTATGCAGTATGTTTGAGCGCTGTGGTAAAATATGCTCTAGCTCTTTCCTAGTTGAAGGGTAAGACCCGAGTACATTACATAAATGAATTGAAGTCACTTTGAATTACGTACATGTGGTCCCGAGAATTCGCTCGTTATTATTTCCTTTTAGTGCATGACGACATTCGTATTAGATTAAAACGCGAGTCCACTACCGGTACTTTGGACATCATGAAAATATTTCTACGAAATGCAAAGCTAGTTGATAGTTGTAAGGGGAACGAACCACGTCGCTGAACTGTTTGGAAGTGATGGCATTATTGTGTCTAGCACGTAGTGCCCGAAGGTGACATTACTTTTCACAGATTTTGTATAATGAATCATCTCCCAAGTTATAAATGACTTGGAGCATGAGACGAGGCGAGGCGGCGGCCGAGGCACGCAGCAGCTGTGTCCACAGCGACCATTTGTGCCGCCGAGCTTCCTGCGTCATGCGGCTAATTTCGATACAACACACCATCGCCATTGAATAATATTACACTCTCATTAACCAAATCTATTATTCACTCATTATACAAATATGTGGCGTTGACGTTCGGCCGCGTATTCGCGGGTGAATGAAATGGGTGCATGGTTACAAGGAATGAGAACTAAAATCTTTGGTTGATAATGCACATGGAAATGTCGGGTGCGAAGTTGTAAAATAAACAAGCCATGCACAGTTTTAATAAACAGATCCGTGACCTGCCTCAATTATGTATTTTTGGGGCTGTACATTTTGTACTTTTAGAATTACAATGTTTGCATCGGAGCTAGCTCTGTGCAGTTACTGCGGCCGCTGTGTGTACCTGACGTTCAAACTGTGATGATCATCATAGCCACCGATGTCTGTAGATTGTAGCGCGTACATTATCTGGTGGTTAATGAGGAGGGCTGTTCATTCCTTTAACGACAATGGAGCTCTTGATATTTGTACACCATTATTTTGTTACAAAAGTGATCAGATATATATATATATACACACACACACACACACATATATATATATATATATGTATATATATAACCTCACTCCTGTAATCCTCGAAGAGGTAGGCAGAGGAGTGTGATGCACTCCCACGTTTCAGTCCGCACGCTTACGTTCCACTATGGAACGGGCACATATCCAGGCGACCAACGAGGCAGTAAGTCAAAGATATCATTGGGAAATAATTAACACTGCTTATTGGTCATTGGGTTATTGGGAAATAGCATAAATTTAATTATTCATAAGCTAATGACAGCCATTGGTTAATGATAGATTTCATTTTTAATAATCTTGAGTCGTCTGTTATAAATATATTTATTTGCTAAAGATTTGTAAACAAGTGCTTTACAAGTGCTAATTCAACAACTAAACCTCTTTTCCTTTTGATGTTATTCTAACGAACAAATAATAACAACTTAAACATAATTTTAACCTTTTTATTGTTCTTATATATCAATAGCAATATGTTAAATAATATTATGCAGATATCTTTAATATAAATATTAACAATAATTCCAACAGGAACAGCTTAATTTAAAAAACAAAGTTTATTACAATCTTTTTACTAATGGTTTAAGATTGGCATTTTAGATTTTGGTTATATTTTTCATACTTCGAATGTTTCCCGTTTCTAGCGTTATGCTTTAGTTCGTAGCGGATCATAAAATTTGTGGAGGCAGGTGTAACTAAGAGCTTACAAAGAGTGTTGTTTTAGTTAGCGTAGGTTTGGTTAGGTATAATAACATGCATTATACTTATTATCTGAAGTTATAATAATTGATTGTAAGTGGCAAACACATTTTAAATATATCTTATACCAAGGATTGACGAGGTGAAGGGTCAGCAGATCAACGGTCAATGGTCAACAGCATCAAACGGCATTTTGTCAAATTGACTCTATGGTTTAATAACCTGATAATCCTGGTATCTAATATACAAACGTCTGGTGTTACAGTGTGTGGGCGAAACGGCTTGACCGATTTTAATGAAATTTTCTATGTAGATATATTTGGTCTAACAATATGTCGTAGGATATTTTTTATAAAAATCATCAAGTGAAAAGGGTGTCATCTAAAACACCTATGACCCAAATTATTACTTTCCTACCTCCACGATCCATTTTTTTTTCGCGGTTTTAGTATTTTAACTATAGTATATTGATTGCCTCGTTGTTATATGAACAATATCCAAATACTTTATCCGTCGTTAGTTTTTCAAACATTCA
>DWEJ01003385.1:0-10486 GCA_018245835.1 Mysoria sejanus stolli | reverse complement strand
ATGCACTATTCTCACGATATTAGGCGTAATTTTAAAGTGTGTAACGAACAGATTTACTGAGCGCTATTTTAATAGATTTAAACAGAAAGTGATACACGTTTGCTCTGCACGAAAGACGAACAGCGAAAAAAATTAAATTAAACACAATTAATGATAAAATAGATCAATATGACTAAATGGTAAATTTAAGTTAATAAAATACACATACAAGGCAAGGTAATTATAACAACACTGTAGGAAAATAGCTGTAACTTCCCGCTTGTATTAACCAGAGGAGGTTGATAGAAAAGTATAGAACACTCCCACAATTCATCAGTTATGTCATAGTTATCGCCAATTACCATTACATCTTGTATGTATGTTTTGTCGTTTTTTCATCTGCAATTGTTTTAACAAGTCTTAACTGTTGGAACATACCCTTACTGAATTTTACACTTTTATTGTCTTTCTTAAAAATATATATGTATATCTGACGTAAATAAAATATAATATTACTTTTAATTTGATGGTTCTTATTTCAAAATTACGTTGCCTAATTGTTTGTTGTCGATCAAATATTTGCCTATACAAATTGTTATTGACACCAGATTATCCAGCGTCTACCGCTTTAGCTAACTACTATTTTCAGTCACACGATCGTCCGCACATAATTTAATCACCCCGACCGGTTCGTACATATCCCTCAACGCAAGATATGACATAATTTGAAATTCGTCATATCTTGCGTAACATAATTGTCAAGAAGATAAATCTGTAGAGTATGTCAGGATTGTCTACCTGTACGAATGCTCTCCGCTCTAATAAGTAGAAATAGTAAAAGTACAATAAGTAGAAATATTATATAGCACTAAAGATAAACATCGCTTACCAAGCATGAAGATCATCTCCGCACAATTCTCTAAGGCGTGTGAAATGTGCCAACCCGTATAAGCTTAGCGCGTTACACAGGGCTTTAAACCTTTTCATTGTAAGATCGGACACGTGTATAACGATAAAATGGTTGACGATGACAATAGAAAATACGTAAGCATTGTATGTGATAGTGTTAAACATCAACAACAATAGCGTTTAGAATGAAACCAATTCGCGACAACACACAAAGCGCTTAGAATAAAACCAATTCGCGACTGAATCAAGTTTGCTATGTCTGTTACGCAAATTCTAATTACTCAAAGTCAATTCAAATAGTACTTCTTAATTAAATCATTCAACAACCGAATTTGTCGTTAAAAATAGACAAATGTGGCCAGAGAGACAAATAAAAAAAGGCAATATAATTTTATTAAAGTTGGTCAGTCAGATATACAATATATTAGAAGAAAACTTGCACAAAAATGGTCTTGAAATGTCTTCCAAGTATAAAGTTATATGTATACCAAACTGGATAGGGTTTATTACGGCAGAAAAAAAAATTACATCACAATCCCATCTCCGAAGAGGTAGGTAGAACCATATACTACACTAACACGTATCACCAGCTACGTTTGGGTCCCATCACGGAATAGATCTATTGCTGTACACCGGGCACAAATTCAAAATTTGACCTGCCATAAAAAAATACATACACATATGTACATATATTCACGCCGGGTCCCTCACGGGGTAGGCAGAGAGCACGAAAAAAATTAATCCAAAAAAAATAACAAAATTAAAGTGGTCCAGTAGTAGTACTCCACCCAGGAAATTTCGATAAGCAGTCAGTTTATTACTATTCGATAAATGTTCTCAATTATGGCGGAGTTTATTCATTACTTTTACGCACTGTCCGTAGTAGACTCCGAACTAAAAATATATTGAAAGTCGTTCAAAGTGTCCCGCGTGAGATGCGTCACCTCTATGCAAGCCGAGCCTAGTTCGATAAATTGATTTGCTATACACGGCTATCCCGGTGTCGCATGCGTCCGATGTCATAACTCAATTAGTACCATCGTCGCCAACCGAGAATAAATTAAATATCACGCCTAACATAACGCCACTTGACGCCTGTGTATCTCTAAATACGATACTGAAGATTTTAACGTATTTCATACTAGACATTTTTTCTAATATATTTCATTTCTCACTTTGTGATCAAACGGCGGTTTGATAACAAAGTAAGAATCAAGAGTTTATTTTAATGTAACCGAACGCCTGATAAATTATATATAAATTTGTACTGACAAGGATACAATAAAGTATAAGTTATTAGCCTTTCCTATCATTACGTCAACACTACCCTTCCTGGCAAAATAGATCAGATACTGGCTGACGGTCGAGAAAAGCCTTCGAATTAGACTTGGGCAATATCATCAATAATGATAAAACTTTAATGAAGAAGTACGTCTTTCAAAATAGAGATATGTGAATACTCTCTGCCTTCTACGCAAGTTATCTGGCGTAATGATATAGCAATAATACTAACAAACAATAATAATTTAAATATAAACCTCAAATGTGATTGATTGCTTTTATATATGCTGCGTTGGTCGTATTGGTAGCAAGCGCGACTGCCGATCTGAAGGTCCTGGCTTCAAATCCCGGGTCAGGTACAACTGGATTTTTAATTTGAATTTTCCAATTATGTTTCGGAGTGCAGCGCTCACACCTCAAATTGTTATTAAATAAGAGTAAAAGAAATACTTCTTACATAACACAAATCTTGAGAATTACAGATGAGTTATTATTTTTGGTGGATGATTACCAAAATATTGGGTGACTAATAAAATCAGGAATTTATTTATGTACTTCTTACTTTATTGCCTTCAATTGAAATCACCAGCGCTCCTTGAATTTCACTAACCATTTAAAAATAGCAGCATTTCTATACCGCGTAAGGGTACAAAGGGATTATTAGGCATGCCCCTCAGATCTATATGAATAGAGATATTTAGGAAACTACACAAAACATATTGACAACGCATTGTCCATCCTTTTCTAAGAATTTTATAAAAGAAATATATTTTCTAGTAGTGGTTCGGAGTCTGGATATGTGCCCGATGCATGGCAATAAGCTATTCCATAGTGGGACCACCTATGCTATAGTGGGACGTAAACGTAACTGGTGAATAGTGGGGGTGTTCTGCATTCCTCTGCCTACCTCTTCGGGAATTACAGGCTTGGTTGGAAGTTACGCTTTTTTTATAAATAGGTGTTGGCTAAAGTTCAACCTTAACCCACCATCGCACAATTAAATTCGCGATATTTTCATTTTCAATTGTAACTACTAAGCGGGATTATCCTGGGTTCGATTCCCTGGGCATGACAATTATAGTAGTGTTCACCAAGAACCTGAAATATCTTACTAAGCTCTGAAGTATCTTACTAAGCTCATACCTTATTCTATATTCCGCCATATTCCACCATTCCTAATAACACGACTGGTGAAAAGTGGCCATATTACACACCTCTGTTTACCCTTTCGGTGAAACGCAGGCTTGATGCTATGCGTATGTTATGATATTATCTGCTCTACGTTCAATCAAGTGGTATAATCTCAGTCCTCCATTGACAGACATCTTTCTTTCTAGCTAGGTCAATCGAAACCGCTAACAATCGATACATATCAGCACCAATCAACCAAATGTCCTTGCAAACGACAGGCGGCTGTGTACCAGAGAGTAAAAGACAATCTCCAGGATTTCCTCACCGCGGTAATAAGCAACGTCCGTCAAGACAAGCGCTTTAGTAACTAAGCTAATGCGAGTGTCGTATACCTTCACTTGCATTTGCTATGGAAAACATCACAACATACCGCGTGCTCAATTCAATAACTTTCATTGAACGAATTATAAATATTTAAAATTGTTACCCTACTAGATGTACTAGTTATCTGGAAAAAATCATTCCTTGAGCGTCAAGACAGTGTATTTTGTAGGTTATTTTGTATTTTAATTTTTATGTAAAACATAATCTCTGTCTACCATTTCGGGGCTTGCCTGTAAGTAATGTTTCCTTACATTTATTATTTAAATGCGAACACCAAAATAGAGAAAACGTTTTCCGATACGGCGGGCGGTTACGTTGCGAACACAAAAGCAATGGAATTTTACCTTTTGTTCACTCCGTCGTTTGTCTTCTATCCGCGGACGCTCCAGTTCCTCGGATTTGTGTTAAAGAAATATTTAAAGGGAGACCAGGAGTACTTAGAAAAATACATATGATTTCGTATACAGATAGGTTGCTGAATATTCAATGAAGATACAATCACACTAGAACAAATAATCCGATATTAATAAATGATATTAATAAATAATCTAAGACAAGATGCACCAACTATTGCAGGTACAAAGTCTAGGCTAATACTCGTAAATAAGTTCTTCGAATCGGCTTACTTAAATAGCTTCGTGTGGTACCGCTCTAATAACTTCGCTACTTTGCCGCTTTAAATACTTCAGAGGTTTAATACGCTGAGGAGTAAGTACAGCTATTTCCCTTACCGCTAGCTTGTCTGCCGCCCATAGCCTCGGCTCGCAACGCAAACAATCTGTTAAGTAAAGAAACGTGGGTGTGGCCGGCACCGCGTTCATGGTCGTGCGCTTTACCGACAAATACTCATACTTTTTCACCCTTAAATTAATCTAGAATTACTTATTTTCAATTACATGTATAACAATTTATAAAATACCTTTAGCTTTATTATTCACGTCAGCCCCAGACCAGTAACAGAAGTTTCGATCTTGGTCAGGTATTGTACACCATCTCAAAAATTTGACAAAAAACTCAAGAATCCAAAAAAGATAATTAAAATTAATTTTAACATGTACTTTTTCAGTACAAAACCAATTTAAATCACCTATTTTCAACATATTTCAATTTGGCATTAGACACGGA
Organism: Mysoria sejanus stolli; assembly: GCA_018245835.1. Taxonomy (NCBI): domain Eukaryota; kingdom Metazoa; phylum Arthropoda; class Insecta; order Lepidoptera; family Hesperiidae; genus Mysarbia; species Mysarbia sejanus. The sequence continues at coordinate 5,677 of DWEJ01003385.1, read as the reverse complement.
TAGGGATTTAGACAGTCTATGGATAAAACTGAAGTCGTCATTACCTATCAGCTGTCATATTGCTTATTTTAACTAGATCGAATCCAGTGTGTTTTCTGTCAGTAATTCTCGTTGTTGGAAGAAGATACTTTCGTGTAATAATAATAATTGCATTGGATGATGGATCAGATGATCACTGTCAACTGATTGTCACAGTTTATTAATTTTAATTGTCAACATGTCATATTACCGCCATTATTTTTCTAGTGTGTGTGTGTCGCTATTCTTACTTTAAATTCTTGTTTTGTACCAATAACCCCAATCGATTTCAATAAAATACTTAGTAAAAACAGCTCTATACTATATTGTCATTTTCTTTATATGGTGTACAAATACCTGGCCAAAGGTCCGTACATTTTGAAAGATCTCCTTTGGCATCTACGAATATTATTGAATAGAATTCTTAACGAAATAAGATTACGTGATATCAAAGTTTACAATTTCAAATTATTGTCAACGCGAAAACTTCAACACATCATCGTGACAATATGACAGTATAAGGAATAACATTAGTTGAAAACTGAAATTGTATAAATGTGTAACAGTACCTGGCAACAGCATAATTTATGTCACAGGTGACGTTCTCCTCGTGACAGCGATGGGTTCACTCTTTTCCGCCGCCTTATTTTGGACCTTGCGCATTGATAATACACTATCGAATTTTGCCGGTGTATATTATTGATTTTTCTCAAGCGTCCATTTCGGTACTCTTGTTAGATGATCTGGGGAAGAGGCGTGATTAATTCGATTTGTGTACAATTAATTGCCTAAATTGTGTATCATAATACATTATACTTATTGTGTTAAGTGAAAATACTGTTTTAACTAAGCCGGCACCAGAAGGTGGCGTAAAACTACAATATTTTTCATTTGGTAAGTACTTCCGTTGATGTTTTATTTTTACAAATATAATATACACTGACATAAATATAATATAATTATTTAAGAGAATTCGTTCCTTTATTTAAAGCGTATAAATGAAAGTATAGGTACTATTTAATGTCGCGTGAAACAATAATATTAGCTTCCTCGTTCCCAAAATCAAGGCGGTAGTTTAATAAAAGTTCTAGTGAGTGAACAATCTCAGTTTATCCACAAATTTAGTATTAAGTATTTTACATTTATTACATATAAATAGGAAAGGCCAAATACTGGCTGATGGGGGAGTCAGACAAGTACCCGAAACCGGCGTGCCTGTATGAAAAGAGTTATGAATGTGGAAGAGGCGCGGCAGGTCTGTAAGGATAGAGATATTTTGCACTCCGTGCTCTCTGCCTAACCCGTTAGGGACCCGGCGTGAAGATATGTATGTATGTAAATAGGGACGGCAAACAGGCAGCGGCCCACCCGATGGTAAATTGTTACCGGTTTACCGGTGTCTATAGATATTTGCTATACCAATCATCAATATTTTGCATGCTTTGATGAAACTCTTTGTGGTTAAGTTTGAAGTCATAGGGTACCTTAAACACTTCCGAAGGAAGCTCGTTAAGAAGTAAGAAGCTCGCGGTATGCGGCTGCGTATGAAACACACTGTTGGGGACTGTCAAGAGTCCAGTAGTTGTGGATATAGATAGTCCTTCTGTTTATAGTGCGATGCTAAAGCTGGAAACGGCATCATTTCAAAGAGTTAATCAGAGCATTCACCAATGTAGAATTAGTATACAACGGACCAACGTGCTGCTCCTTATACTCGTACTGGGATCATTGACGATTTGAACGACACGACGGTGTACGGAATCATGTGGGTTTATTTGGTATTTTGGTACTCCAGCCCATAGGTGTGAGCAGTACTGCGTAGGCGGCCGAAACTGTGCTTTATAATGGTTAAATTGCTATTAAATGCTATCACTAATTAGCGGTAAGCGCATAGATTTGTCGTCGTGTGGTTGAATTTGACTAAATTTAGTATGCCCCCATCCGATACTTGTTTCAAGGAGTGCCCGATTTTAGACACTAGTTTAATCCTGCTCCCATCAACAGCAGTCCAAAAAATATTAACGCAGCCAATGCAACGAGCACTCTCTGTGTTGTGTCCGTATGCTCGATATAAAATGATGTGCTATAAAGCGTGTTTTTTAGTTTTTTTAAACTATATTTATTCAATATCTTATTTTCTAGCTATAGTACAATAATAACTACATTATAATAAATGTAATTAATTGAGTTAAATAAATATAATAAATAAATAAATATATTAAATTTCTTTGAAATCACTGATTAAAAACGAAATATATTTTTTATATACTGTAGTATAGTTTTGTCGCGGATATGTACTTTCAAGTTAAAAGATTTTAACAAGTGCTCAACAAAATGGAGTCGGCTGGCCTCTTCAATAAATTTTGTGTCAAGAGATTCTTGACGCGAATAGAGAGAGAGAGAGGTTGTTTATTAATTATAGGTATTCATTTGATATCAATGTATAATCTTGGATTACCGTTTCTTTTTTGTTATAAAATAAATAATCGGCTCTGATTTAAAATTGTCCTTAATTTAATATTTCGTTATCATTGGTTATGTCACTAAAATCCTATGTGTATCAGTGGAATAGTTTTTTTTTACGTCATGAAATGCATTTACGCATTCCATCGAACGCGGGGAAGCTCGATGAGTATGGGGGGATCCTGGCCAGATGAGCGGTGAGCGGTGGATCAGTCTTAAAAATCCACCGCCCACATGCCCCACTCGGGGCGGCAGGAGACGAGGTAATTACGCCCTCCTGCGCCCCGGCTGCTCGTGGTGTGGTCCTTCGCCCCTAGCCTGCCCGGTATGGGTGACCCTATCCGGTGTAGCCCTCGCAAGCCCCTCCACGACAACAAGGTGGCAGCCATCCAGAAGGGAGTGGAATAGATCCTTCAACCTGTTCCGCGGCCTCCTACTGCGAAATTAAACTTCTGCGAGATTAGATCCTTCAACCCGCCATAACTTCGCCCAACTCTTAACAGTTTGGTATATTGCCAAATTAGATAAGAATTCAATTGTCTTATTAGAGGCGTTATTGGAAGTTAATAAGGCTATTTTACCTTTTAGTGGAAGATTTGTATTTAATGCGGTTTAACGTTTTTTTTTCTTTTTACAGCAAGGGCGGTTGAGTACTGATTCGAAACGGCGCAGGCGCGGGAGCAGAATGCACGGGGAACGCGTCCGCGTCCTCGAATCCATCCGGGGCCGACGCGACGCCCGACACGGACTCCCTATAGAGTCTTATTGGATATACTTATGGAAACAGCCCTGAGACGTGGACATCGGCCCCAGGTAGGACCCCAAGAAGCTAGACGGCCTCCGCAACTTCTGCCACTGAGGGTTGAGCCAAGGCCTGTGCTTCGTCAGCCGGTGAGAGAGGTGCGAACTGTACCACGTCTTCAACAACGTTCTGTACGGCGAGTTCCATTGCTCATCCCCCTGAGAACAGAGACGAGGCCTATGCAGCGTTCTCAACCGCTGCGTACTGCGAATAATACTTCGCAATTACTGCCACGACGCCCGGTTCAACTGTCAGGGCGTCCTCCGCGGCGACCCCCTCTGCTGGTACCGTTGAGGCCGAGACCAAGACCTGTACTCCAACTTCCGTTGCTGGCTGCGGCTAGGCCGCTAGATTGGGCAGAGCTTCAAGCTCAATTCCAGCTTCCGCACATTTTCCATCCACCGCCGCCTCCGTTTTTATTAGGACCAGGTGTGATACCGCCTCTATGGCCTGAATTGTTGCTTGCACTGCGGCCTCCCGCGTGGCCACCACCTGTAACTCAGTGGGCAACTTTGGCACTTCTATTTACCATGATTTACGAGTTACCATACGACGTTTCCGAGTGGCACCGAGCCGTGTTTGAAAGTGGGCCACCTATTGCCCCGCTTTGGTAGGGTACTTCTGCATGTCCCTGGCTGACTTGTGTATTATACGCAGGTTATAGATTTGGCTGAAGAAATTCATTACACCAATTACACACAGTATAGACACTAGTAAGGTGTCTATATTTTTGTGGTAATATATCTTTGGAGCAACAACTTCTAGAAATGAATTCGAATAGGTGTGTAACATGAATTAATTCGTTCTAAAGATATTATAAACATTGTATTACTAAGACCCGAATACAAATGAATAATATTAGGGTTTACTAACTCAATTGTGATGTCATTCGTCATTCATTATCCCTTCATATTCCTTTCTTTCGATTTAAACTAAAGTAGGTACTAATTTGGTAAAAGAAAATTGTATTGTCATTTTGAAACTGTACGGTCAAAATGTACGGTCAATTGTATTCTAATTGCTATTTTTGTAATGTTGTATATCTTAATAAGTCTTTTAGACAGAAATATTTGGAAATAATCGATCAAATTATGCATATCCCTAATATATTAAGCGTATAATTGTATTCAGCTTCATATCCGAATTTATTGTATTTGTACGAGTACATCTTTGTGAATTATAAACGACTTCAACGAACTTTTGTATGAACTTTTCATACAAACGATAATCAACTTTGCAATAATGCTTTATCATAGATAGATTATCAAAATAGCTTTTTAATACTGGCAGAGTCATACACCCCGAAGAAGAGATTAGTGTTTTCGAACTGTCTTAATCAAATCTTGTGCATCGCGTGCTGTGTAATCGAGACATAATTCATGACTTCAGCTTGTTTCAAACGAGCTCTGTTTTGATCGTGTTAGACTAACTGCTTCACGTAGAACATGACCTTGTTCATCGACCTTTCAACTATTCTTGAACTATTCACCAATTTCTTTGTGTCATGTTCTATTTCTTTCGTGACGTTTTAATGAACTCCATCATTAAATCGTCGAACTCCTAGAATCATATAGGTATGATAACCAACATTTAACCAGTATTTACTACGTAGTTGTCAGATAGAGGATTCTCAAAGATATTATAACAAATTTTAAAAATAACAGAATTGAGTTTAACATTTAGGGTTAGGACTTGACGGATTTTATTTCCACCGTTGGAACACAGGTCTGTTCTCACAATGGCAAGGTTAAACCCGTCGTTTGCCTCAGTTTTGACTTTATATCCTCTAAACAATATTTTTAAATTTCTTATGCCTGTAACGTTCTTAATATTTTTGCATTAATTATGAAAAACATATAAATATTCATTTGTAAAAAAAAGGATAATTCTGACGTTATCGTTAGTCATAACTGTTTTTTTCAAAGAATCATTTCAGTTTAATTTGAACACGCAAGACTTAATTGCTCAATATTTATTTGCTATTAATCAACTGTAATATTTATTTGCATTTTTATTATTGCATTATTCAAACATAATCACGTTAGTTTTAAGAAAGTAGAGTAAGTGGTGAAGAAGCGAAATTATTTTAAGAATGGTGCGAGGATCACGGATAGAATTTAATACCCAATCAAAAGTCGATAAAGCACAAAAAATTACAATGCAAAAATCATGAATGGCATATTCATTTGAATTAGTGAATCGTAGAATGTGTTAAAAATGTAATAGAGAAATATCAACAATCTATCATCGTCTACACAACAATGTGATAGTTTTATTGTTAGTGAACTTGGCTGATTTGGATGAATTGTGAATGCACAAAGTCACATTGAATAAAAATACAACTTACTTACTTTAAATTTGTAATCTTATCTTTAAAAAATATAGCATTTGAAG
>DWEJ01003384.1:0-10486 GCA_018245835.1 Mysoria sejanus stolli | reverse complement strand
GTTAAATTTCTATTTGATAAGCTGTTGTTAAACAATAATTCTCGGCCCCCATAAAAGTATTTAAAAAAGTGTTCCATGAGGTTGTTTACATAACCAAAGGTAAGCCCAGTAGCTGATATCACTCACAAAGCCATCAGCCGTCTCTGTTTACAGTTTGAAGAGTAAACAAAAATTTACAATAACCAAACAAGAAATAATTCACTCTTTTATAATTTCCAATATAATGTGAGCCCTGCTCTCATATAATTTTCTGCCTCAACTGGTTCAAATTTAATTAGCCTATAGTAAAATATATTTGGGTATCATTACTAGCTAGTGTATAATGAGCTTTATGACTATGTAGCTCTTATAGAAAGCATGCTCTTTTAAACTGGTGGGTTTTGTGCACAGCTATTATAAATTGAGCTGCGGTTCAAAGGGGTTCTTTCACAAACTGTTGTTTTTCTTAGACTGGACGCACATTGTCATGGACAATACAAATTGCTATATTGTATTACAGTCATTACGTTGGTCAGTTTGCGGTTGACGTTTGTTTGTCCGTTTGTTCTTCGTTTTATTTACAATACAAATATATCTTTGCTTTCCTTTTGATGCTTTACAACGATTTAGGGTCTTACACACGCGAAGATATGATCGAAATTGGCGGGAAAGTTGACAGTTGGATTTTTTTAAAGAGAGTAGCCGACGCTTTGTGAAGTGGCCAGCTATTTCCTGCTAAGGTGATTGCATGTTACACTTATTGTTCGCGATTGTATAAAGCGTGTTTGGACACGTGTTGGAGAATACACAGAGGGCCAGGTGATGGAGTGATTCGAGACCAACGATTTGTGAAATTCATTGTTAGATGTAGACTAAAGGGAGTGATGTATTGGTAACATAAACAATTATAGCTACAGGTAATAATTATTTCGCAATGACGTAGCGCCTGCTTATAACAAATTTTTAATAATATTTTATTTTTTTCGTCATGTGTTTATGATCATCATCAACAACCCTTTTTCCACCACCACTTTGTCACCAACCGTAGTATGACATGCTGGTCAGGTACGGATGTCAGACAGACGGTGTGTCTTAAACAAGTGATATCGGTGCTTAATGCCAAATCGGGGTCAACTACATTTCTTAGAAGAATACGATGGCTTGAAGTCTGACTTCCAATAGGGCAGTGACATACATATAACATGTTGACCATACAAGACATATCTAGGAAAATTATCTTATGATTTTTTTCAAGAGCTTTATACAGCTATCACAGCGAAATGATTTTAAGATTACATCCCTTGTCATGTATCTTTTGTTGGGAGTTGATGTTTTTTGGATTTGGTGGTGGTGATAAAGATTGGTACAATTTTTTGATCCGTCTTTAAATACTTCATTCAATTTTTTATTATGGTATGTGATAAAGCAAATAGGCAAATCTATGGTTGAAATGTTATATTCGATCCTTCATAAACCGTTTAAAAAGATTCCTTAAAGTACTTGACGTTAAAATATTTAGGATACACGAGCACAAAGTAAGTAAATACTTTATATTACATAATAAATAATAGTAGCAGTGAGAGCTTAATGTTTGTAATGCAGCTCCTGACTCCTAGCGCCCGAGTTTAAATTCTGACGAACATCGCCTTACAAAATGTGCGTTTAAGGATATGTATGTTATTTGCTATAACGGTAAATTTTAAAAATCAAAATCTGTTGGTACCGTACTGTCAAACTCCCGCGCCAACCATTTTCAAATGGTTGGCAAATGGTTGGCAGAGAAGGTTTACAGACAACATTATTCATAATGTAACCAAACTGAATAATTCCACGCTTCTGTCTAAACGTCAAATTGAATATACATAAAAAGTCCCGCGCTTTCCGCATTGTACAGCTACCACAGATAAAGAGTTGAAACAGTTAATTTTAGAATTGCCATGAAACTTTAAATAAATAACACATAACACAGCAACAATATAACACATTGTTAATACAGTGCTGTTTTTATGTGAAGTACTTATTTGAAAGTTAGTATATATCAAGCAATCTATACGTCATTAAACAACAGAATCATTGTACAGCATTTTTAATACGAATAGTATTGTGCCAATTTTAAGGAATTGTCGTATTGAGAACTATTTTTTATCAATCTATACGTCCTTAAACAACAAAATCATTGTACAGCGTTTTTAAGTTGAATAGTATTGCGCCAATTATGAATTGTCGTATTGAGAACTATTTTTTGTCCAAACATTATAATAATAAAACTTTTTTAAGGATTGCCCACAAGCATATCTCATCTCGAAGTAAGCATATAAAGAGTTATCTTTTATAGTAACTAACCGGATGTTTAGATAAATACTAAAAACATATACTTAATTGTATACTTTAAGCTCAGACAAAGAATTTTTTCTTTGGTCATCTTTGGTTGGTTTCTTTTCTTTTGGTCATTTGGAATCGAACTCATGATTTCCGGCACAACAGCCAAATGGGTAGTAAGCCCACAGCATCAAAGGGCGCACTTAAATTCACATATTTTATAAAAAAATCTGTTACTTTTTCAATGAAGTCATAACTTCATCATTAATAGATAAGTATAATTATATTTTTCGGATTGCATTATATAGTGCAATTAGAACTTTTGACTTTTAATAGTAGTTAGTAATAATATATGTACCTAATAATAAATTTAAATAAATAGCTTAATCGCTTTACGTGGGTGTTAAAGCATGTGTCTAATGGAGTCAAATTAAATCCTTTTTAACGATATACCAACGTAATACCTTCATTCCTATTCCAGTCACAGTGTTTTAGGAGCGGAAGTGGCCAACTTTTTTTGAATAATCCGTCTATAATGCCACTCTAGTACATCCGGTCGCGTAGTTCGACAATAGCGTGTGACGGTTGAGTGGAACCAGTTATATATTTTATATTATTCTACACCCGTAAATCGGATTGGAATATCTTTTTGAAAATAGATTTTGTTCAGTGCAATGTGATGTATGTCAGTGGTGCAATTAATTATATTGAATCGATGTTAACTTATGAAATGTATGTAAAACGTTGTTTTTTTTTAAATTAACGTAAGTACTACATAATGTTATGGTTCTTTATGTATTTGAAGATGTGTAATCTTAAACAGCTTATCCGTAACAATTTTGGAATCAATATTAATTTATGATTAACTGTAAAATAATAAAGGTTTCATAAATAAGCTCACAAGTATCGTTCAAACCGTTAAAAAAGGTATGAAGAAAATGAAGAAACGCGGCAGCTGCTTATCTCGTAAGCCGTAAAGCGTAATGATGTAATAATAATATTACCTGATTCTATAAGCATAACATTTTCTTGTAATTTATGAAGGGTTGCTTTTAAAATAAGATCAAAGTGATTTAAACGCTTATTTTATTCCTGTAGTAATAAAAAAAATTGTAACTATATTTTATAAATCTTAAGTTTGGTACAGAGAGTGGTACCTATATAATGGTAAAAATGCACATAGTTTAATAAGAAAATGCTGATATCCGGATATGAACCAAAGACCCCTAGGATATAGCCCTAAGTACTCGTACGTATATGATTCTTTTGAAATAGTTAATCTATGGTGGTTATAACAAAGAAATACCTGGCAAGATGTCAAACACAGTATTATACTCGAACGTGTTATAACAATCTTCTGAAAGACTTTAATCCAAATTGCATTAAATTGTTTATTTAATCAAATTTTAACTTATCCGGATTTATAGAAAAAATCATAAGTGCGCTCCGATAGCTCGTGAAGAAGATTATGCCGCGTTTACACGTACGTCTGGATAGGATGGCCACGAGAACTGTTAGAAAAATCAGGACTTTCTGAACAAAATACAATTGATTTCCTACTGAATTTGAATTAGATACCGGTATAAATATTCCAGTAGACATGTAATTTTTCTTAGGTTCATATAAAAATATTAATTATGTACTCCGTATAAGTATTGCATTTCGAAGAGCTAAACTTACTTCATCTATTTATGTAATCTATTTTCGCAACTTCAGAACCAAAGATGATGCAAAAATCATAGATTATTGTGGTGTAGTATGTCATCTTAGTTATTTTTTTAACAATTTCGATTGCCTACACTTTTTCCTCTAGCCTAAGAAATTGCCGGCATACGGGCTGCTCATTACAAAATACCCAACTTAATTAACTCGAAATATTTGACGAAAAGTTGGGAAGTCCAAAAGTGGTAACAACATGGCAACCCTAAGCGATCCTCCTTTGTAACGTCACCACAAACAACGCGCCCACGGAGCCGCCATCACAAATTACCCGAACAATTTACATAGAAAAAGTGACAAGCAACGACGCAAAACATTTGTTAGCCCCATTGTATTGGTTGTATTATATCTTTGAGGCTTTTTCGCCTTATATTTTATTTATAAACGCTGTATTTGGTTCGTACTAACAAGATGTTTACGCTGGCGTGTCACAGTGCGCGCACACCTTTTTTTTGCCATAGACAAGTTGGCTTTCTTTTCGGCAAACGCTTAGGTTCTGGACACATTGGAGTGACTTTTGATATTTTCTTAAAAATCATCAGCGTGCTACAGTATACTGTTGAATATAGGCCTCCCCAAAAGAGTATTTTGTTTCATCCTTATGTTTAGCAAACACATTGGGTATGCAGACTACAGCTTCCTGCACCGCCTATGCTGCCGTAAGTATCCGCGACTAGGCGGTATACTGCACCGCGCTCAGCCTCGTCTGTTATACTGCAGGACAGCGGGGATGCGCTAGGAATCTGAAGGTCGAACTTGCAACACCTCAAACTTTTATTCTGTAGATTGAACGATATTCTTCCTGCTAATATTATAAACGCGAAAGTTTGTAAGTATGGATGGATGTTTGTTACTCTTTTAAGTAAAAACTACTGAATGGATTTTAATGAAACTTTATAATAATATAGCTTATACATTAGAATAACACACCGGCTACAATTTATAAAGATGTTGTGTTAACTGTTCAAAATATCAAGTACACGTAAGTGGGATATGCCGAGATGGCGTCCGCGTTGCGCCCCTCGGCTTTCATCCCTAGTTCGCTTGCTTATCTTTTTTGTCTAGGTATTTAATTTCTTTCTTTTTTCTGTGAAGCAACATATAAACTACTTTTCATCCTAGAATTCCTACGAAATCGGTATTTACACGGGAAAATTTTTGTGACACATTGATTTCTACGCGGACGAAGCCGCGAGAACATGTAGTTTTAATTTATAATCGAGCACAGTGTACACGTAGCCTTACACACTTCACAATAGAATCATGGGCAACGCCAGTGATTGTACGTCCATACATAATCTGCTTGTTGTTCGATTTTTAAATTGGTTTAAAGATGGCGACTGTTTAATGTAACAGAAAATTATTTTATTCAAATAGATGTAGCCACTTCAGCAAAGATTGTTAGGTTAACGGTTGAATGGTTGTTATATTTTGGGTGGTTTGTGGTGTTTAAAGGTACTATTTCAATTGATAAATTTTTATTGCGTTCGAAGTTTTTTCTATTTAAACAAATTGAGCAAAAAATGTGGTTATTTTGGAAATGTTAAATGAATTCTATAAATAGGTCGATTTGACGGTAATTTTTAATAATAAACATAACGAAGGGATATGTGGGCGTTCATCGCTAATCGGTTCTTCGCTAATCGGTTTTTCGCTCATCATAGATTTCGTATTTCGTATGTCATAATCGAATCGTAATAAAAGTACTGGTACACTTGACTAATTTAATCACAACAGATGAAAGTACAACAATAATCAAATATGCACTGGCAGCTATAATCAAACATGCAGAAAGTATCCTCGAAACAAGCAAAATCACAGTGTTGACAACCTCAGCTCCGAATACACCCAAGTTAATAGACTTCACGTTTCATTTCGCGCTCTGCGACAAACATATTATTATTTTACTTGTTTTTGACGCTTTTGAAAGTCTATTATTGACAATATTTGAAAAGAGTCTACAACAGCGTACCTACGTATTATAGGCGACTCTAGGTGATATTTTAGAAGAATTGATGTAACTCTCTGTAAGTTCTACTTATTCCGTAGAATCCCTGGCGTCACTATGAATAGTAGTAATAATTTTATTCATTTTCTCGACAGTGATATACCGCATCAATTTTGCTAACGTTGTCACTGGCCAGATGCTATTCGTCCTAAGAACCCCGTCCACTTCTCCCGCTGCCGGCTGCGGTGTAATATGCGGCCGCTCCAGTCAGCGACAAACTGCAATAACCGCGCTGGGCAGCGCCGCGTTCAATATCTACTCGGGCGAAACTTGCCACTCGTGCACACTGGCGACTCGCTGTTGCGATTTTGCGACTTGTCACATTTTATTCTTTTATTGCCTTCGTTGGTGGTGTTGATTGAAAGCATGACTGGCGATGAAGAGGTCCTCGGTTCGAATTCCTGATCGTAGTGGCTCGGAGTCTGTATTTGTACCCAATCTATGGTAATAGACTCACTTACTATTCCACAGTGAGACGTAAATGAAACTGGAGAAACGTGGGAGTGTACTGCATTATCTCTTCGGGGATTCCTGGTGTAATTTTAGGATAAGTATTTAATAATATCTGTGCTTACCACGCCTTAAACGTGATAACAAAACGCATATAGTATACTTTATCGTTTTCATCCATCCATCAACTCTTATAAGTCTCTATTCCAAACATCGCTTCATATATGTATGTATTTTCCCTTTACAGAAACTAAGTTTCTTTTTAAGCATATGGTTTTATTTCATATCTGTAAAGATAACCATATATATCACTCTGCCTACATTGTTGTGGACCTGATGTGATGATAAAGTAAAAAGAAAGAATAACAGTTTGACATATTGTATATCAAGTCGCACGTCCGCGCTGCCAACGTCCAAGTGCCTCCACAGCGACTTGTAACAACTTACGACAATGACAATTCAGCGCACGTGTCATGCGCTAAGAGATTTCATATTTGCTATGAATGTTTTTTGTTCTAGATGCTTCTGACAAATGGTCTAGCGCTCTAGCGACAGATTGGGTTGGTATTCTATGGTAACAGTATACCTATTACATTGGTTTATCACTTATGACCTTCTTTTTGTGTGAGGACCTGTGTCCGACTGTGGGATGACAAGTTAATTTTATAATAAGATAAAAAGTCAATGCTCATAGTCGTTGATTATGTTATTGCTGTATTACACGTAGTTGTTAATTAGTTTAAGCTCGCTTAATCTGCTACAATTTTAATGACTGTCGATTACATCGTTATTTGAGCTGTTTACGGCTAGGAAATTTGTTTAAAGCTACCAAGAATCATGGGCTGAATACCTTCTTGGCACTGAACATCAAAACGTAGAGATTGCACGTCTTTTAATACCATCAGTTTTAGACATAAACGGATTGATTACATACGCGATACAACGTCGCCATTTTTGATATTTAAATAACGAACATAAAATTTATTATCTGACAGGTGACGTTCAGAAGCCATATATTAGACACACATATATTTTTTTAGAGTTTTTTAATAGCATTAATGCGTTATGTTTACTATAGAATACAAAATTCGACCGTGATAAGTTATGTAAGGCGTGTAATTATAAAATAGTTAATTACCTTTGACTTCACACCATTAAATTCGTCAAATCACACCTTTCGTTGCTGTTGTGTCGCAATTAAGGTTTTTTTAATAAATTCCAATACGTATTATACATATATGGTCGTAATTACGGAATGTTACGTTCATTCAACCTTGGGTATGTATCGTATAAGTCAAGTTAAGGTGTGTGGTAATTAAACTTCATTTTAGGGCGTTTGTAATAACATACTGTAACAGGTAATTTATAGTTTAATCATCTACTTACATTCATTACACTGGGTCACAACTAAAATTATTTTTGTTATGGGTTATGTTACATTTTTAATGTAATTTGAGGGGCTAATTTTATTATAAATATGTTTACAAACATGCATTCTAAATATTTATAAAATACTATTTGAATTTGTCAGTTGCTGTGACATTGATAAATATCTACTTGTATACCAATAACAAAATGTTTCTCCATATGTATGTTAATTCAAAACAAATTCTTTACAAATGTCTCAAAAGGTAATTTCAATTCAAAAACAGAGATCTATTTCAGATAGTCATCGGAGAGCTCGTTATCGAGATATCCAATTTCCCCTATCAAAACAACATCATCATTGCTCTACAAATCATTTGTAAAAAAACCACCCTAATACACTCTCTATATTTTGATCCCTACCACAAAATATATTTATAAAAACGCCCCTTAACATGCGTTAATATTGGCCGAAAACGCAGCTGCTGCGGTAGAAAAAAAACTAAACCGCCGCTATTGGTCGTATCAAAATGGCGCGAACATTATCAACAGCTGTCATCCTTATATTGTCTATGGTTTACGTAAACGCAACAGGATAGATAACAGATAGAAGTGTCGTTTAGCTATTAATACAGTGACCAACAATCTCTGTATCTGATGTGACCACAAGTGTATACATTATAAAGTTCCAAGTTAGGAACGGGCATAGCGCAAGCAATTACAGTCGACCGCGGGTCAGTTTGATTTTAGTCACAGATAACTATTAATTGGCGTGCTTCCTTTAATTACCTTGTTGTAAAAAAACTGACATAACGACATTTCTTTTTTAATATAGATGTTTGCGTGTCAGTCACGCAAATCAATTTATTTTATGCTCCTGCATACTTTTGCTATAGGCGTAGTTGTTAAGGCAAAATTTACTGGCATGAATAAAAAACATGAGTATATATGAATTTTAATTTAAGTAGATTTTAAGTAGAGCAATATGTTTATGTACAACCTATTGACAATATTTAATTAATAAACTTCTTTTGTAGTGTACTGTATTATTGAATGCTTTTGGTAAAACTTGTGAATATGACGACGAAAAATTCGACAATAAATGCAATAAGTAATGCATTTGTGGTTATGAATACTTTTATATGCTTGTTTATTAGTAGGTACTTAGCTAATGTTATTGTAACAGAAAGCTATTAGTGTTTCGTGTGTTAAAAACTAATGTCTTGATCAGTTCAGTGTGCCATTAAATATGCAACGCTGTATTTAGATGGTAGTAAAACTATAAGTACCTACATTTTCATTACGACATCTACAGCATATATTTCTATAGTGTATCAATTCGTAACAAACCATGTCTATAGATTATCAATACTATGGCGAATATTTATTTCAGCGTTTTTCCTTCCATTCATATGTTTGGTGAGGAAAAATTGGTTTTCATATATACAAGAGTTAATAAGAGGTTCACGTGCTTACAGGCGGTAAATATAAATGAAATAGCGGGAAATATTGTTGCGTTTTATTACCTCGCGAGGTGTTGCCAGTTTACAACGGTCCAGGGGCTGGCGGCATTTTTTTGTAATGTACTTCCTGCTTACAGATTGCCTACTGAAAATCAGTTTGCAAACTTAGAATTTTATTCTGTCAATTTTGTATAATTTTGGTTCAGTTTTTAATTCAAATATACTCTACAATAAAGACTGGAACGTGCGTAGGTTTAAGCGTAAAAATTAAATAAAATTACGCCACTAACACACAATATTGACAAATACAGAAATATCGTAACAAAACTGATTTTAGAAGGTTATATAATTTATATTCATAGTAATACAGATTAATTTCAATATAGAAATAACATCACTATACAGTATAAAGTATAATAAGAGTATCTCTGTTATTCATAGATATTTCGGTACAGCATCTGCGTGTAGTGAGATAAATATTGCTTAATAAAAATTCCGTTATAATTGCTTTTTTTGAATACTTAGGACTATACAAAGCAAAGGTGATTAAGCTTTGTTGTGGCACGAATATGCGAGTACCAACAGGCGAGACCGGGACACCGCAGCCCTACTATACATTAAAAAAATATATTATTTCAGAAAAGTTAAAGAACATTGATAGCGTCCGTACTTTAAGTCCGTATTTTAGGACCAAATGTTACGAACTCACGGATCAGGTCGCTTCGCCAGAAAAAAAATTAATGAAGTCACACTTAGCAATTTCAATTTGATTAGCGACATTCCATGCCTCCAATGGTCTTAAAGCTTAGTTTCAATCGGAATTATCAATTACTTTCTCGTTAACCTTAAACGACGGGTGCTGTAACAATTTGTATATATGAACATATCTATGACAGTTCGTACTAAAGATGTAACGAATATTCGCAGTCGCATTCGCGAATATTCGCATATTTTTGCATATTCACATTCGCATTTGCAAATTTTTGCGAATGTTTTGCTCATATACATTTTAGAAAAAAAAAATTAAAAATAAAAATTTATTTATTTCTTATGTGTTTTAATACAACATAAAGGAACAACCTAGTGATCACATTATCAATTTTCAGTTTATCATTTCGTATCCATTATTTATTTATTTACTTAACTTTGAGCAATGAAGCTTAATAGTTAAATTTTCATTAGA
>DWEJ01003383.1:0-10486 GCA_018245835.1 Mysoria sejanus stolli | reverse complement strand
GAGGGGGTGGACTCAGCTTTCCGGCTAACCGCATCGGGAATTACAGACTTGATGTTACGTAACAAGAACATGATGCATATTGTTTCAGCTCTCAGTGTTCTTCACGATATTCGCTCTCGTGATGCTCATGCTTCGTTGGTGCGAGTGGCTCGACATGGGGTGGAGCACGTTCGCTCGCGACGACACCGCGCCTACAATCCCAAGGTGCTTTCTTTGTGGGCAACAGTTTTCATTGCAGATTAATTCATTCATCATTCAGTAGTTAAAAGGAGATTTATTATTTAGGAAAGTAAATCACCATGTCCATATGTGATTCCACTCATGGATATAATTCCTTTGAGAGTGCTTGTGCAGGCTGTTGTGTAGCGGGGTGCACCAGGTGAGGTTGGACTACGTTACCGAAGATGCAGCATGGAACCCCTTCCATCCAATTCCTAATTAGTATAGTTTAAAGAGTTATTTTATATATCTCCAGAGTCAAAGACGCAACTGTCATTGCGATCTTCGTGTTCGGCCTCCACTTGTTACCACGGACGTTCAGGTTTATGAAGTTTTTAACAGCGGAAAGTGAGTGCACTTTTTAATACGAATATTTTCGGTATAGTCGTCTGATCCACCATTCACTATCGATGTTGTTACGTAGGTGTGATCCTAAAAAATATGTTCATAAGTGAATCTCCGATGTTCCTTAAGATCAAGTAGTTTATGTTGCAATTATGATACTGATAGCCTAGTGGTTTGTAGTTCAACATTTTTTTCCGAGGTTCTTAACTAAAATTGTAACGTAATTCAAATCGTAACGTACGGAAAACTATGCGATTTAAAACTTGACGACATAATTATATGATAACTTAATGACATAATTAACCCTCATCTGAGAACACAACTGTGTCTAACAGGGCAACGATAAGCACTTCGATGATGACAATTATTACATTAGTAGATATAGATATACTACATGTAAATGTACCTAGGTGCATCAACGCCAAAATTGTTATGTAATATCAAGATTCAGAAGACATTAAATTTTATTTCATAAAACAATACGATAAATAATATGGTCATATAATTTCACAGAGCGGAGTCAGCTTGGTGAATTAAAGGCAGATTCAGCTATACTGTGGTGGCGGTTTGTAGACAAGAATACGAATTATGGATACATCATACTTTTCGGTAAGCTCTTTAGCATTTCGTGGTCATGAAAACATTTTATTTATATAAAATACTTTTAATTTAGGATCTTATAAAATTTAATTTTACCCTGAGGTCTTTAGATAGTGAAGTCTATTGAAGTAGTCCATAACTTGAAAAAACATCAGAAACTCTGTGCTACATAGAGAAGTAAGATCATGTCTGAACCAGGTAGTGGCATAGCTCTGAACACTGCAATACGCGACAGTGGCTTGGGAAGCACGCTGTCAGAACATTTTGGCAAGAGCCTAACTGACCACTCGTGGAACACGGCCATATTCCTGGTTGTCCTCATCGCCGTGATCCTGGCGAACGTCATGAGCGGAGTGGCTGCGTGTTGTGTGTTCCTACCCTTCATTTTAAACATGGTAATGGATTTGTTGCAAATTTACTCAAAGTTACAGTAAATTTAATATGATGTTTGATTGTAATTTGAACTCTGTCGGAAAATAATAATGGCCTTCACGACTCATTCTGACAGAAGAAATGCGCGTTATGATAAATATTTCGAACTTTATCAGAAACCTCATGGTGTCTGTTAGGTTGCAGGAGTCTTCTAATAAACCAGATATAAATTTATCTTGCTATTTATCTACGCTTTATACCTCTGATCCCTCGCTTCCCTTGGGGAACGCAAGAGTGCCAGAATCTGCTCTCTGTCATTCGCTTGGTTTAAGTATCCTACACTTACACTATACATACACTACATATATCTTTTAAATAGCCAGCATTAAAATGTTTTCTAGTGAACGAGTTGATGGATATTGAAAATTATTTCTAGGCATTAGCCGATATCGCTCCAGATCCATGGCCGAAGAGTGTGTACCTGGGAGCTCTGGCCGTCGGAGTTGGATCGTCATTTGGTTTCATGATTCCTTTCCTCTTCACCCCCGCATATTTTTGCCACTACACGGGAAAAGTGCCCATCAAGAAAATGGTGAATACCTTCGCGTGGTGACCAACTTTAGTCAAAATTTAAGCAAATAAATTTGCCATCATATTAATTTTATTAAATTGTTCTTTTAGTTCATACGAGGCTTTCTCTGTTTCGATTCTATTCTGTGTATTTACTAAATCATATTTACTAAGCATCATGTCAAATGGTGACTAATGATTTATCATCAATCGAATCTTTTCTTTTGCTTTTGCAGATTAAATACTCAATCGGCAGTGTCATCATCTGTACTGTAATACTGTGGCTGGCTCTGTGCCACTATGCACCAGTTATATGGGATCCCTCTGGCAACGGAGTATTGCCAACCGATGCTCCAGTCAAAGGCGGAGAGCCAGCCGGCGGCGACACTGGAGGAGGTGGAGAAGAAGCCCCCGCAGAAGGACGAGTGTAACTGGAGAGTATTTATCTAAGACATGTGTTCGATATTATTTCAGTTTAAGTGATCATTTAAGTTGACTATGCGGAAATGTTATTAAAAATATTTCATAAACATTGTTTTCATCTATTGAATCTATTCTTTACATACCGACTGATGTTTAAAATGTAACTTGTTTTTTTTGCCAAATTCTAAGTTTGGTGTTAGATTTTTAAGAATATTTTCCTTGCCTTTGCTTACATAGATACTTATTGTCTTATCTATTTCCCATGGACTTGTTTCGTTAACGCTGTATTCCTTAAAGTCGTCATACATGGCAGTCTATTGATGGAACAGACGTGACATTCGTCTACATTTGTCACTCTGTACTTGGACACCGACTTAGGACACTTGTGACTCGCTCACCAGCTAATATGTTCATTCATTTCATATATGTCAGAGGTATTTATCCCACCGTTTCATCATCACCTGAGCTGACTCGTTTAAAATAACAATTGGTGTTGTCTGAAAATTCTTACCAACGGTATAGAATAAATTACGTAAAGAGTAACTCATATGTAACGATGTATATTGTACTTATTCAACTGACAGACTTTACGTGCACATTCGGTATGTTATTTCTTCATCTAACCCCTTCTAATAACCACACTGCTCCAGACAGGGGTAAAGTCAAATTCAGAGGAAGTTCATTACGCTAGTATTAAATTTGTCCAATTTATTCTTTAGTATTAAATAGGTAGTAGTCTGATTGAAGATAGTAAAATAAAATGAAAAATTGGATATGTTATATTTTAATCAATTCAAGCTGTTTCTGTTGGTAATTGTGCGAGAAGCACAGGCCATATTACAGGTGCCCAAAAACAAACACTGATCCATGTCAATATTACAGCAGAAAAGGTTGGTCCGATTCCTGCAGTTATCTGAAATATTGTAACCGTGTAATTCAAATTTTTATTTAGCTGTTCATCATGTGCGTGTGTGCGTATATATGCGTGTATGCGTAAGTGCTCGTCTGTTCCGTGTATATATCTAAATTATTTTTAATTTAGAGGTTTACATCCTTATTTTAAACTCATATTGTACAGGATATAATCAATAATTATTGGAAACGATATAATATACGGGTTTCTACAAAATATACGTAATAATTTAAAACATAATTTGTGAAATTTAAACATCAGTATAAAAACGAATCAATACATATTCTACCCTTTCCATGGACTTAGAACATTAAAATAAATTAAACAAATTTGTTTTAAACAATTTCAAACAGTTGATCAATGTTATTTTCTAAATTTTTGATACTATTACGGACTTAGTTACAAACCATTTTGGCAGTGGGTATCTTAGCAGCACTTTGGACGATGAGGTTACCGGGCGTACCCACAGGTAGACAAAAAGCGTAAGATGATGACAAACCCGCTGCTATAATATAACATAAGGGATTTTGATTAACCTCTGTAGCCTGCAATGTTACCGAAAAAAATATATATTAATCAATAACTATATCAATTCAATATACCAAAAATCCAAACGGGTGCGGGTGGGTGAGAGAGCAAACCTCACCTGACTTTACCAAATAAATAATATACTGGCTGATGGAGGAGTCGGAACTCTTTGAAAGTGGCGTTCGTGTATGAAGAGAACGATGAATTTTTAAAAATACATCAGGTCTGTAAGTATAGACATATTCAGCAACTGGTTCTCGCTGATCAACCCGTAAGAGCACCCTGGCTTGGCGAATTATTTACAACAATAGTAATAAAACATACCAACTGCATTGCAATAGGACCAATAACGTTGCACACGGCGACATTAGAAGCAAAGTTCGTTATGAAAACAGTGAAGATAATGACTAGCAGTATGATTAACTTATTGGGTAAAGGTTTCATATTTTGTAATATTGTGCCGATTTTGCCATTTAAATTCGAATACTCCTTCTTCGCTGCTTCTGATAAAGCAATGCCTGCACCTGAAATATTTCAACAAATTACATCATTATTCCTTAAGCAAATTATATTAACGTTAAGCGGTGGATTTTTATCCTTATTACCATCATCGTTAACTCTTTTGTCGTTCCCGTGTTGAACATTGTTCTCACAATATGAATAGTTCAAGAGTTCAAGCTATAGTTTACCTCGTTGGTCAGGCCTAAGGTTTTAGTACGATGTTTTCCTTTACATTTACAGCAAATGGTATTTAATCTAAAACTCATTTTTTGTATACAGATGCGCACTAGAATTTGAACTTAGCACCACATTAGAGCGGGAGACTAAACTTTGATTCACTAAGTTATCAATGCTATGTTATGCGCTTACAAGTTTAATTTTATATTAACTTGTTTAGTTTGAAAGCCAAGAGTCCCGCATTATTATTATTATTATTAGTTCGATGAATATTGCCCAAATGTCATACCAAAACTTTCAATTTTGCCTTAAGGTCAAGGTTCAAAATTGTATTTCAACTGTAATACTGAATGATCGGGTGTCGTATATATTTTGTTTGATTGACTACATGACTAAGTATTAAGCCGGCTAGACTCACATATGTTTTTTCGGGATGGCTCGTCTAGTTTCGGACCTATACGAGGTCCTTTCTCATGAAGTCTCGCCGATTGCAGAGAGGTCGCAGCGGAGGACATTTAACAATGAATGACTACAATAAGAGACTAGACATACTGACCTAAAAGAAATATATAGCTGTAAGGTATGACTTCATCCATTTCTCTCCAACGAAGTACAGACGGTACGCTGTTTTGTGGCAAATCATCGTGTGCTGTAATGTCAGAATAAATTACGTAATATGTGTAAGCACAGACAATAACGTAATGAACTGAAGATAAAACCTACCAGCTTGGTTGATTAAGCGTACACTTATTTTGTCATACATTTTACAAATTTTAACTATTAGAGCCAAATATTTAAACATAAATAAACTAATATTTGAATCTATGTAAATAATGTGATGGAAATGTGTCGGAGTTTTATTTTATAGATACTTCGCTTGGCTTTTACCTAACTAAACATATTGCAATGCGTTCACTTAATGTAAAGTTATGAAAGATCTCAAAAACAAAGGTTTTCATAAGCACTGCGTGTTCAGACGTCGTCGTGGGAATCGAATAAACGAATTATAGATTTTATATAATATATCGAGTTAATAAAAATATATCTTAAGATAGCTCTAGTGTTTAGTTATTATGCCTTTTGTGATATTAAAAGTTATAGTGAAAGACAAATGAATTATAAATTTTAAAGACAATACAATTTTGTACATAGAATTTCTATATCGACATGCTATAACTTCACAAAATACGTACATTTAGCTGTGAAATTTTTGAAAAATTCCAAAGTCGAAGGCAGCATAAACATCAGAAACGCGATGAGCATGGCCACAGCTGAGTCTTGTATGCTGGAAGTAAATATTACGCAGTAACTACTAGTAGGTATATATTTATCTATTTAACTATCATAATACTAATTCTATATTTATCAATATAATTGAAGTGCTGACGTTTCACCATAATGTTATTCAGCATGTACCTCAGTATTACAATATTATCATTAGGCTTACTATTACATCTTTA
Organism: Mysoria sejanus stolli; assembly: GCA_018245835.1. NCBI lineage: Eukaryota > Metazoa > Arthropoda > Insecta > Lepidoptera > Hesperiidae > Mysarbia > Mysarbia sejanus. Next base: position 4,378 of record DWEJ01003383.1, on the reverse strand, counting down.
CTACACCGTCTTATCTCTGTACTTATATACATTGAATATTATATACAATTTGTATACAATAATGTTGGGTATTTAATATGATTACAACTTATTTAAATAATGCGGTATTAATGTCTTCGGTAGAAGCGATCAATTCATTATCATCATCAGCCTTTGGAGGTCCACTACTGAATATAGGCCTCCTATAATCAGCGCCACTCCACCTGCTCCTGAGCCTTCGGAATCCAGCAATAACCTGCTGTCTTCTTCAGATCATCAGATCACCTGGCACGAGCGCGAGCCACGTTTCTTTAACCAAGACACAGCCACCACTCGATGACCTTTCGTCCCCATCGATTATTATAATTCAATGTCATTGTCAAAAATTAAATAAATTTCTATATTAAATATTTTAATGATACTTACAATTTTTGAGATGTTATTCCATAATAATCTCTTATTATATCGCTCCAACCGGTAAATATTTGTGGCGATCGACTAAAGAACATTATAATTGCACCTCCGAATAGAATAATCACCATCTGGAATGTTTGAAACAAAAGCACATTATTCTTTGGCGGAGTACTCAGGTCTCTGTTTTATTAAATATGTAACTAACAAATCGCACCCACGGTGCGACACTGTCACTTATGCAAAAATGTAGTTTTTCAGAAGTAGCATTTAACACTTTGACACCTCACAATACAATGACTTTAGAAGATAGATGATATGAATAGCTTATACTACAACATCAACTTTTCTTAGTACAAAAGTAACTTTATTGCATCAAATAAAGGAGTGCTTTAGGACAATTATTACATATTTAACTCATTTTTGTAATTTTTGTAAAAGTGACAGTGTCGCACCGGGGGTGCGAAATATAAATTCAATATTAAATATCATCAACGACCTACGATTGACTTACAATTTCCCAAAAAGTGATCCTGCCTAATTTCTTCCAGTCTTCATCAACAGCTTTCTTTACAGCTTCAATACCGAAAAGTGGAATCTTTGATTTTTCTGCCACCTTACTGTTTGGTCTTAATTTTTATATGAAACCAATATTAATGTAAGAACCCAAAAGGCTTATGAAATGATGGAAATTATTTGCTTTTTATTTATGGAAATTATTTACTTGAACCTTTTTATCGTAGCACTGCTGGGACACAGGTCGGGTTCCTATCTGAATGAGAGGCTAATTGGTATAGCCCGCCATGGTGACGAAGTGCGGCTTGAGAGACTTAGGAAGCCGTAGAAATTAAATTTGTTTATGAACTCAAACGTATGCAGGCTTGCTCACGATGGTTTTCTTAACCTCTACAGCGAAGGATATACTTTTAGCGCACATTTTGTAAAAATATGCGCTCCAAAATTTTAACCAAACTTATTAGAACAATAATTTAATAATGTGCCAGATACAATAAATGATTACTGTACGGTATGTATGTTGGTATTCAAATACTACTACTCGCATCATACTGTGCATTGAAACATATTTATGAAAAATAATTTATACTTTAGGATTATTTACCTACCTAAAGTAACCTAAATACACCACTATCATGTACAAATATACAAATAACTCCATCACTAGCATGCAAGGAATGGTAAATGCTGAAAATTTGGGAAATGACAAATATTCTGGTTGTTTTGGATATTCCCTGCAAAAAATAGTGTACAGTTAGTAGGGGTGCCTTGAGGGGGGGGGGGAGGAGTGGTTATCAATAACCTAATAAATATAATAATTTTTACATACATACATATACATACATATATACATACATATACATACATATACATACATATACATATACATACATCTTCACGCCAGGTCCCTTACGAGACTTATAATAATAATGTAATAATATAATATAATAATGTTATATAATAATATAATACAATAATGTAATATAATATAATAATATAATATAATAAATTTTAATTAGATAATGGCGAGACATTTTCTAATTAAATAGCCTACATTGCCAAGGCGCAATTAATGCATTATGGCATTTTATGGCAGTCCGCCCAGGGTAACGGCGAACCTACAACTAGGTCACAAATTTATCTTGTTATAAATTTAATCACCTTAAAACTGTTGTAAACTCGTTGATAGTATATTAAGGGATACGGTGTGTATTGTATATTTTATCGTTATGTGATACTGTGCTTATAAATTGATCCTTAAATGATCTTTATATGTTACAGGGTATAAAGTATAAATCGTATCTTTAAGCGATTTGTTGTATAAATTGTATCCTTTCTGTGATACGTTATATAAATTGTATCTTTCAGTAATACGGTGTATAAATTGAATCCTGAAGTGATACGGTGTATAAATTGTATCTTTCTGTGATACGGTGTACAAATTGTATCTTTATGTGAAACAGTGTATAAATTGTATCTTTATGTGATATGTTGTATAAATCTTCTCCTTAAGCCATCTGATTCATCGTCATCATAATCAACCTGTCGAAGAACAATGCTGGAAATAGGCATCTTCTGAGGGGTTTTTGTCCTTAATCCCGTGTTGGGAATACGGGTTGAGAATCGCAGAGCATGACCCCATGCACCTATACGAAATGGTTTTATACATACAAACCACCTGTTTTCGCTTACCAATACCTATCGCTTACGCCTTCGACGATTTACTACATTCTTGTTTTGTCAACATAGCGTGATGCATGTTTCTGCGAGTATTACTTAAGTCGGGAGTGTCATAAGACTCACTTTGTAAATAATCCTTTAAAAACCAGATTTGTAGCTGTTCCTACTAGTGTTCCAATTCCACCTAGAAATAATTTTTTATTCGAAATATAAATATGACACCATATGTCTATCTTGCAGTTTGTGCCAAAATCCTAACGAGGCATCAACAGAATACTTGGTCGTGTCGTGTCAGTTGCAAGTGTGACGATCGACAGTCGTCAGCGGCAGATCGGCAACGTACATAGTCATTCCACCTATCACTACCACCCACAGGACATCTTTATCCAGTTCTCCAGAATTCGTTTACACCAGTGATTATCGGTCCTACGGGAGAAGTGACCAGCCCGCTGCTGGTCTTTATGTTGCTAAGCTTTATGAATGCGATATAACCATTGAATGTATATTACCTATTGTTGCTGAAAATGTAATGGTACAGAAGTAGCACGTTGTTATATCTGACGCAATCAGTTCGCCATCAGCCGCCGTCTCGTAAATTGTCAGTAGATTTTGCTGCAATAAACAACATCGTTTCAAAAAATAGTTTCATAGACACTATAAGAAGCTACCTAGTTAATTTGCCTTTTTTAAACAAATTATAAAAAACAGTAAAATAATTCGGACTATACTGAACAGTATCTTTTTAAAGTGAACACATCTTTAGGTACCCTTCTATCTCCCATACAGAATTAGGACTAAGTACCATGAATCATGCGTAGTACAGCTTATTCATATTGTGTCGGATATGTTTCAATATTAGGAATTTTCAAAGATACAATTTATCAAAATCGGTAGCATTATCAAATATATCTTGCACATTTTAAGCAAGTAAAATGTGAGCATGACGCAATCTTCCATTTCGAAACTCGGTAATATACCGAAATGGATGTTTCAATTTTATCAAAGATATTTCTTTGTATTTGGCCCTCAATTAATGCTCTCAATTTGGACTTAACTATAATATTCACAATGATAGTGTGTGTGTGTGTGCGCCGTCCGTGCGGCGTGCGTGCGTCCGTTGTGCGTGCATGCCTGTGTGCATGCGTGCTTGTTTGCATGCGTGCGTGCGTATTTGTGTATAGATAAACGAGTATGTATGTTGACTAAGTAGATACTTGAATGTTTGAATATTGCTAACCTACAAACTTACGTCCTCGAAAACTTTGAGGGTCGCGAAAGCGATAGGCACCATCATGGTAGTCGCCGCGGTGTTAGTAATCCACATCGAGATGAACATCGTGATGAACGACGTGGCGAACAGAAGCCTGCAACATGAGAAACGGAAGCGAATAGTACGGACGTATCAACGCGCCCGTAATCCTCGAAGGAGTAGACAGTCGAGTGTAGTTCATATCCATGTCTCATTAGTTTCGTTTATGTCCAACTATGAAAAAGGCGGTTAGCCTATTGCCATTGGTTAATTTATTATATTGCATGCTATTCGACATGGTTATGTCGAATAGCATGCAATATAATAAATGAAATTGAAAGTCACACAATCGAAAAACAGTAAAATGTATGACCATCGAGGCAGTCCAGTCTCGTTGGTCGTATTGGTTTCAAGCACAAATGCCGATCTATAAGATCTGGGACCAGCCAGTAACATTCTGATACACCGGGCGGCCATTATTGGATTTCTAATTAGGTTTTCTAGATGTGGCTCTAAGTCTAGATATGTGCCCGGGATATATTC
>DWEJ01003382.1:0-10487 GCA_018245835.1 Mysoria sejanus stolli | reverse complement strand
CGGGAATCGAACCCAGGACCTCCCGATCCGCAGTCGCACTTGCAACCACACGACCAACGAGGCAGTCAAATTATTAAATTACAAGAATAATCTTTGAAATTTTGTAAAATTAGTGTAATCTGCTGAGAACGATTTGGAAAAATCGTTTCCAAGCAAAATAAGACTGTTATGAACAAAGCTAATTACATGAATGTCTAAACCAAGCTAATTTGCATTAAACCAGGGATACGAGTAAGTAATAATCATGACACGAATACATTAAAACAGATTCCCCTGTATGCACGATCGACAATTAGGAACGTTACGCGGGATCATGTTACGGAGATAATTCCAGCGGCTCCAAGCGACATTGGTGCCGCGACGTCTCAGCCGCGAGTATCAACGCACGCAACCACCGGAAAGTAATACATTTGTGGCACACATCGCAACATGTACTTCCGTATTCAAGTAACTACATATATACAAATGTAAGTTCTTTGTTAACTTTAAGTCCCTAACGTCGGTTTGTTTCTGGTGTAATGATTGTCCATAAAATATAACTCATGTTCGAATAGTGAATTTGGTTGGATATCCCATCTTAGATATGTTTTGCGTTCGGTTCAGTTCGGATGATAAAATGAAATATACACAAAGGGCCATTTCAATTAAAATGTGAGATAAATTAATCATGAAATATATATTTACCCTCACAAAAGCCTTTGTCGTTCAGCCAACAGAGGAATTAATTGACAGCGACACGGTTTTGTTCTAGGGCTAACCGATGTCACTGTTTGACGACTCAGATCGAATGCCTTCAGGCATCTATAGATATTTATGTCTATCTCTTCGTATAATTTGTTCGATCGAGGAGACATGATAGATGGTGTGTCCGGCTGAGCCGCTTTGATATATGTATTTAACTGATTTACTCAACCCAGTTTAAATCTTGCGTGTCTAATTTTACTATAAGGCCCTTAAGTGCTCCTGACCATACGCGCTAGCGTTGCCGTGTACATTACACATTCAGGTATGTTTATTCACACATTAATTTATATCACTTAAGTTTCAATTAAGCTATTCATTTTATTCGAATCCTTTCGAATTCTTTAAGGACATTTTAAATATGAGATATCAAATTTACCTCTCTGTAGAATTCATATGGATTATATGAAAAGATAATTTGGAGGAGAGTCCACAATAATAAAGTAGCAAATAAATAATTACGTATTTAACACATTAAAATTCCGAATTGAATATTTGGTCTAGTAATGTTGGGTCCATCTAGGTTGAACGATTTACGCCGGGCCAACCTCTGTCTCAAATGAAGCGGGAGAGTAAAAGATAAATCCAGCCGCTCCATTCGGACGCCAGCTTAGGAAGTCACGTAGATAAATAGTGAAGTAATTTGTCTATTGTTAAGCAGACAATAAGGCATGTGAAGCTTTTGTTTCCAGTGTATGTAGTTCTTCCAAGCGTCGTATTTTTACGGCCACCGCAGAAGTAAATCCAGCGAACGTGAAATACACTATATTAAATTCGTCCAAGGTTATTCGGCGGCATAGAAAAATGCTTTAAATAGAGATATAATAATGAAATAACTTTTATGAATGTTATTATGTATTGTTATAAAACAATGAATGACAATACGAGACTAAAAAATAAAACGAGTTTCACTAATTGCGAAAACTGTAGGCCATTGTCGATTATTTTGAACCTAATGGTTTCCTCGCAAAGAATTTCGGCTGTCACTGTATTTAATGAATACATCAAATGAATAGCACTCATTTTTAAGTTAAATGGATACACATTTTCTTGAAATGGCAAGCCGTGGTTCTGCTTGCAAATATAATAGGGCTTGTGTACATTTAATAAAATTTCTTCATTCACAAGCGCTCAATATAAGAACTTTGTGCATTTATCTGATTCCCCTGCGATACGTTAGCAAGAGACAGCTTTCTCTAGATTAAACTCTTTATGATTTCATTATGAATAACTACTACATTACCACTGAGAACACTTTGGATCTATTAAAGTGTTCTCCAAAGTTTATATATTCGCAGATACGGTTTTCATCTAATTTTTACAATAAAACTCCTCATTTTAATGCTTCTATCTCTTATAATAATATTTCAATATTATTTTTATAATTACTGTACAACATACATGTATAATGGACTTTTTCGGGCAGGGGGAAAACCTCAAAAAATTTCCAGTAACTTGGGAGAGAACCGGGTTATGTTTATCTCATTAAAACCTCCTCGACAGCCCTCTGCTGCACTAATAGAAGAGTTTGGAATCTCCGATGGAACACCAGCATAGGGGAAACATTGTGTTCTCCCGCGTCTGACCGTTTTTTGTACGGAATGTGGCCACACATATCGTCGTCTTTCCCAGGATCGCTAGCTAACCGACCCTGGATGTCTCTTTTTAGTTGACTCTTACCACAGACAGGAGATATCGTAGTTCATATTCTGGTCCCGAGCCACAGTGACAATATGTATATGTACCTATATCTAACGTATTTAGAAGATATGAGTTCGTGGAAGTCTTCGCAATTTAATTATCAGTGAGCAGCGATATCTGCAGATACTCTAACCCTGAAATCTTTGAAAATACTTTCAGTCCTCACAACAATCCATACTTAGACTCGATGATACTTTAAGTTTTTATTCATTGCCTAAAGGGTTTTAAAACATGGTAAAACCAGCAGTATCTTAAAACGAATTCCGTTGAGAAATTTCCAAAAATATACAACCTCGTTTATAAGAAAGCATTCTTGACTTAACTAAAGCATTGTTAGAACAAAGATTCCACCGTTCCATTTTGCCTTTTTCGCTTGAAACAAACTAGAACAACGGAGGTGCTCCGGTGTTGTTTAAGTGTTATTCCAATTAGGGCTTCTGTTTCAGATTATGAAGCTCCAAGCAGGGCGCAGCCTAATTCAGGCGATATGTGGAGTGCGGGAGTGTTCTTCCTTACACAGATAGTCGTGTGCCACTTCACAACAGGTAAGAAAGTTTCATATTGTTCGTTATTTTCTTTTTTATTCTTGGAAACGCTGTAGGAAAATTTAATTGAATAAAACGTAATAACACGCATGCAATCCCCGAAGAGGTAGGCAGAAGAATGAAAAACACTCCCAGTTACGTTTATGTCCCACGATGGAATAGATGGTAAGCCTATTGCCATAAACCGGGCACATATTCAGGCTCCAGACCACTACTAGAAAGTCTAAATTAGAAAAATTTTGTAATGCCAGACCCGGGAATCGAATTCAGGACCACCCGATCGGCAGTCACACCTGCAACCAACACGACCAATGAGGCAGTCAATTGAATATTGAATTTGGCTTTTATATAAAATTCGATACACAAACGAAAAGTGTTTACAAATCATCGATATTTTATGTTGCTAAAAACTAATTGTGAAAATCAACCATTACACCTGACTGGTTCTTGATCCATTGAGTCCCGATATGTAAAAATATTACGAAGAAAACTATTTTCTATTTGGGTCAGAGGGGTTTAAAACTAAAGACCAGTCAGCACCCGATAAAAAATATTTAATAGAAAGAAAGAAGTTTTATTTGTAACATTAAAACTAATATAGAATATTTAATAGAAAGAAAGAAAGAAGTTTATTTCGTAAGTAATAAAAAATAACTTATTTTTTGGATGCAAATTACTTATGTCTTATGATTGAAATGGGATCTAAATTTAAAATTTTTTGAGTGGCTTTAAATACGAGTATACTATGTATATGTAAATACTTTAGTATCGTTTACGGTTTATAAATATGGGTGTACGAAAGTTTTCAAGGGATCTTCAAGTTGAAAGGCTCGCCTTGACTCATCGCTCGTAAAAATGAACTAGCAACAGCCATACTCGTACTCATATGTACATAATATATTCAAGAACCGGCTATTTCAAATGTTGTATTACATTACAAATGTTAGCGATCTAAAGGGAATTGAGATTCGAGCTTAAATGTACCTTTGAGTAGTACTATACTTCGTTAATTTACTGTAAAAAAGATAAATTTATATAATAATAAAAAAAAATTCTCTATTCAGCCTTTTAACCGATTTTCTGTTTCATTTCTCCTACAGAAACCCCATCAACATCGACAACGCAAGAAGATCAAACAGTGACGCCATTTTATGCTCTCAGCACTGACATTGCTCCAGCGCCGGTCATGTACGGCTCGGAAACTCCACAATCGACAGTACCAAGGCCTTTAAAGTTCCGCAACCTTCACAGGAACCATCTCCACCCGGGACCCTTACGATCTCACCAAATGTCAGGCCTCAAATGGTACCTCATGTGGTCTCGGTGAAAAATATCTATTTCGACCATGATCGAAAATATGGTCCTACGTTCGAGGACACCCCGGACGGAAATATCACTAAAATAACTGTGCAACTTGGAGAAGACGCTCACCTAAATTGTAGGATAAGTCTCCTTCAAGATAAAACGGTAAGAAAATATTTTCTTTTCATTTCCTTCAGTTGCTTGCTTCAAGAATATGTGTAATATTTAAGTATGAAGTATAAAGTTACCATGTTATAAAATTTCACTTGACTTAACTTACTTTTTATAAAATGAGTTGACAAAGATTACCAATATCAATCAAATAAAAGGACAGTGTTTTTGTAATTATAGTAGGTATTACGAAAAATGTATAATTATCGAGCATGCTACTTGCCTTTAAAGTATTAGTTTCAGTTAGCCGAAGAGTATTTGAAAGTACGTCTACCAATTCCCGATGTACACTTCAGAACTCATTAGCGACTATAGTCATCGATTCTCTCCATCTTCATCATCATCAACATCATCATCAGTCTATTTCAGCCCACTGCTGGACATAGGCCTCCCCCAAAGAACGCCATTGCGCCCTGTCCTCGGCTTGCCGCATCCAGCTTCTGCCTGCAGCCTTTCTCTCCATCTAACTAATAATAATTCACTAACTGACCCGGCGAACTTTGTTCCGCCTTAGAGGCAATAAATAAGCAGATTTTCAATTTTATATTTTTTTTACTAATCAATTATAAGTTAATTATGTATTGTTGGAGCGTTAAATATGCGTTCGTGTTCCAGACGATCTGCTCTGATCACGAATTTGTAGTCATCACTTGCCCTGCATTCCAAAGCACTCTTGAACAGCCTGACCAACGCATGATATTCATGAAGTAATTGCTGCAGAACTTGAAGAATAAAAATGCTATTTTCATTGCTGCATTGATAAAATAAAGTACATATATTTGTACTGCCTCGTCGGTCGTGTTGGTTGCAAGTGCAACTGCCGATCGAGAAGGTCCCGGGTTCGACTCCCGGGTCGAACGCTACAAAAGAGTCTTTCTAATTTAAAAATTTTCTATGAATTTTTCTAGGAAATTTTCTAGAAAATCTAAATTAAAATTAAAATTCTTGTAGTGATTCGGAGTCTGGATATGTGCCCAATGCATGGCAATAGGCTCACCACCTATTCCATAGTGGGACTTAAACGTAACCGGTGAAACGTGGGACTATTCTGCATTCCTCTGCCTACCACTTCGGGGATTACAGGCGTGAAGTTACGAATTCGAATCGTAATTCATGAAACGGAACACCTTAAAGGGGCTGTTTTCCGCTAACTATCTTTTTTATATGTTCCTTTTTTATAATGTGTTAAGATATTCTTTGCTTTTTCTAGGGGTCCTTTTAAACGATTTTGTCACGGCTGCCACAGACATCATATCAGGGAAGGAAGTGAAGAAACGCTTACGTTGGTTCTCCGCTCATGATTTCAACATCGGCTCCTTTATGGACGTCGCTAAGGTCGTGAGACACGAGAACAGCATCCCCGAATACGGCTCTGTATTTGCGCTAGAGCTATATCGGTCCAAGACAAATGGCGAATACACTGTACTGGTAAGATTGCATCTGATCATTAAATCATGAGGTGAATAGTAAAATTCATCGATGGCCATCAGTAAATTATTCATACTGGGATTCACCTAACTTGTCTGACGGCTCCAATACTCTTTTGTAAATTTCCAACCCGTTACTGACAAATCTGTTTTATGTTTCTTTTCCTATAGTTGTAATATTAATGAAGTAATCTGGGAACGATCCGCAACTACTTTGTGATCGTTCTGTTCACTTTTTCTTTCTTTTAGACTATTTTAACACTTGGCATACTAATAATTTAATTTATCAGCTGAACTGGATATTTTTTATTCTACTACTTTATCGACTTTGGTTGCCTGAATGTTAGATGTAGTTTGAATTATTGCAGTAAATAATTGCAGCCGGTGTACCTGAGCAAGGCGGGCGAGTCCGTCGCCGCGCGCCTGCAGGTCGCGGGTTGCGAGGCGCCCGACCACTGCGAGTTCTTCAAGTTCGCTGACATCACCAAGGAGTTCCTCCTGCCGGAGCGGGAGTTCTACCGACTGTGCAATATAAGAACTGAGCTGTGAATACCGTCAACTGTGATAGAAATTACTTACTTTTAAGTTTCTAGATGTTATATTTGCTTCAAATGGTAGTCTGTCCAGCTAAAACGCCAAGTTAAAACAAAAACCTCAGAAGGTATTTCTACCTACAACAACCTTCTATAAGTACATAAATGTTATGTATCAATAGGTATGATATTAAACATTTCTGGTGTAGCTACTCTGATCAAACAACCATATAATTATATTGTAATAGCTACTTAATTGTAGGTTAATATTATTATTTTTATTTTTTGAAACCTGTGCCCAGCATTGGGCTAATACTGTAGGCTGTCGATAGTGATTATGATAATAGAGATTTAATATTGTTACCTATTTTGCTGTGTTACGAATTAATGTGATCTTTGTAGAATAATAATTTTAAACATGTTTCTATAATATGTACAACAAATTATTAATATTGGTCAAGATAGATATATTTGGCACCCTACGCTCTCTACCTACCTCGTCAGGGAATAAAGTTAACATAAACATTAGATATATGTTCAATGTTTGTTGAGTTCCCGACATTCGCTTCACACCATCGTTATACGGATTTTAAATAAATTTATAGTTTTTTGAGTAAATAAAGAGTTATTTCGTCAAAGTAGCTTTGGCCAAAATTTATTTTTGGTCTTCCTCAGCATGCATTAGTCAATAATATTCTGTAACGACATAAACTAAGCCATCTAATACTATAGTACATTAAATTCAGTCTTTGCTATGGTAATCAGAGATGTGATAAATTACATAATATATAGAGTCAACGGTTAGTTTTGCTGATCACCGATCTAACTGACCAGTCAATATTTAAATGCTTACCAAGAATTATGCAAAACAGGTCGGTTAATTGTATATTAATATGAAAATTATTAAACTCAATTGTGATGAAACTCCACTGTGAACTTTAACTGGCTCAAATTTGGAAAATTGCTTCCTTAGTATTAAACATATACACCATTAAATACCGCTAAATACATAGAAAACTGAAAAAAATATTGTTAAGATTAAGATAATACTTATTACTGTCGAGAACGTATAAGCCGAAATTTATTACGTTCAAGATGAGACAGTAGCTCGCAAATTTCTCACTAAAATTGTATTTGTTAATTAAATTAATTTCATGAATATATCCTGGATATTAGATAACTGTACCCCTGCTGTATACCCTTCATCTGAACAGGAAGGAAATTTTTAACTGGTCTTTATTAAAGATAACGGCGAAGAAAACTAATAAGAGAAAACCTGCACGCCTCAGACTGCTCCTCAGACCTTCTCTTAGAATGTTTTTTTTGGACAGACTCATGGGCCGATGGTATATCAAATTTATTTATTCAATCACAACGTTTTTTACACCATCGTCATCATCAACCTAAATTCACTGCTGGACATAGGATTCTACCAAAGAACGCCACCGCGCTTTGTTTTCGACTTGCCGCATTCAACTTCTGCGTGCAGCCTTTCACAGATCGTCACGCCATCCGGCCGGAGGGCCGGAAACCGACTCATCGACATAGCAAAAAAAATTAGCTGAAGTGGCAACAGACTGGGTACCTATATTGTTCGAAGAACTAATATTTTACATGGACATAAATAAGTCTAACTCATGATTCGCTAATTAACGCCACACAAAACGAACTATTATTCCCAACGATAGTGAAGGAGACAAGGGTATCCCACGACTTGTCAAATTTGTTAACCACCCTTCGTCATATTTAACAGCGCTCTATATATAGTATGATACTCTGAGTTTCTTTACAAGACGGATGACTGTCTGTTTGAAGATTTTAAGATCTAATATATTTTCGCAATACGTAACATGCTCTTCATTGGTGAAAAAATGAAAAAGGGCATGCTCCGGAGACTTAAGTTGACTTGTAAGAAGAATGACAGGTTAAAGAATAATAAAACAGATAAACATTGCAAATTCCGTTGGAAGTAGATGCCGAAGGAGATTGAGATAGAGGAATCAGAAATCTGCAAAACCAGAAAGCGTGGCAGAAAACAATGATAAATGATTATGAAGCATGTCAGGTCTGGAAGGTTAGAGATATTTAGCGGTGCTCTCTGGGTACTCCGTAAATAACCTGTGCTTCTTATTCATAACTGTGTTCATACATGCACACCGTTCGAAATAATATAAAAATATGGCAATTACCAAAATCCTATTACAAAATCGTCGCGATTTATGACCCTGCACCACACTCCCAGTTGGCTACTCTAGACTATTCTGACAAGGGTATGGAGACGCCGGCAAGTTTAACGGAGAGCCCTTATCATACATAGGTACCTGTGATAGGGAATGATTACATTTGCATTATATTGCCTTTATTAATAGGTATGGTGAAAATAGAACTTAACATTGCGCCTGTAATCCCCAAAGAAGTAAGCAGAAGAATGTAGTACCACTCTAGGATTTACCAATTATGTTTTTGTCAAACTATGAAACAGGTAGGTAGTGAGCCTATTACAACGTCCTGTGTTGGCATATTTCCAGACTCTCAGCCACCACCCGGAATTTTAACTAGAAAATCTACAGTAAAATCTAAGTTACAAAAATTTAACAGTACCCGATATGTTTATATAAGAATATGTACTTTTTAACTCCTCATTTATAAGTGTACACTACAAAAAAATGTAAATTAGAAAAAAATCAGTAGAACCCGAAACGGGATTTGAACCCAGGACCTTTCAATCGGCAGTCGCACTTGCAACCAACACAACCAACGAGGCCACTACGAAAGTTTTAAGCTAAATCATTCGTTATTATTCACAAATTTGACTCAAACAATATGAAATATTTTTCTTCGTGAAAGAATATTAATCATATTAAAAATCGAGTCGATGTATAGTATACCTACTAACAAATTCTATTAAACATTTAACTACAAAAACAAAGTGACTCTTTATAATTATCTTATAGATACCAATAAATAATATGGTTGTGGACACTCCTTGCAAACGTTCACAGCCAACAATCAGACCGAATAACAGCTATTACAAAGTAGCGGGCGTTATTAAAAAACGCTGTGTATTGTTACAATTAAAATTAATTCCCATGCACTTTCAAGACAGTTTACTATAGTGTATAATAAATTTCTTTCAAAATTGCATATTTTACTGTTTAAATTACTTTCAAATTATTACATTCATTTTGTTGGACCGCGAAGATATCCTTCTTTCAAAATGATTTCTGTCTTATTTTTAATACATTCTCTATTACATAAAAATACGAATACCATTTTGAATTCGTCGTTAAGGCCGGGGCTCGCTGTTCGCTGTCTTTGATACCTTTGGACCATATATAACCTTAAAACTATAAAACGGCATAGCGACGACAATTAAGATAATTACAACTGTAATAAAAGCTTCATTCTATGAAGTATAAAATAGTACTAATATCAGGCGGATAACTGGTGAAACGATGGGATGTACTACATTTCTCTCATGTAAATTCCCAAGAATGTTGTACACGTCCCGGAAGCTGACGTCATCCTCCAACATTCCCTCACTCATCATCAACAAACTATTGAAGCCCATTGCTGGACACAGGATTCCTCTGAGGGGTTTTGTCCACAATCCCCACGCTGGGTTTGCTGGTTAGGGATCGCAGAGCACAGCCTCCCGCACCATCTACGCCGCTGCCCGTAGGCGGAAACGTCATTTAGCTATGCCTAGTCAAACCGCGCCATACGTTTTTTGCGACATCCTTACTTTTATTTTTAAATGGTATTCTTACTTTTTTTCATTTAATTGTATTTTTAACAATTCGATAGCGACCCTTCTATTGTTTCACTGTTGGACCATAGGTCTCCTCTCAGAGTTAGAGGGTTAAAGGCCATAGTCTGTCACGCTGGCCAAGTGCGGGTTGGTAGACTTCACACACTTAAGAGAACATTTTTTTTGAGGACTCAAGGTGTGCAGTGTTGCTCATGACGTTTTCCTTTGCCGTAATCAGCGTCATCGTCATCGTCAGCCTCTTAATGTCCACTGCTGGACATAGGCCTCCCCTAATTGGCGCCACTCCATCCCGTCC
>DWEJ01003381.1:0-10487 GCA_018245835.1 Mysoria sejanus stolli | reverse complement strand
TAAAATTCTAGTAGTGGTTCGGAGTTTGGAAATGTGCCCGATGCATGGCAATAGGCTCACCACCTATTCCATAGTGGAACTTAAACGTAACCGTTGAAACGTGGGAATGTTGTGCATTCCTCTGCCTACCTTTTCGGGGATTACAGGCGTGAAGTTACGTATATTCGTTAGGTTTGAATCTATTTTTCATACCCGTAAGTGATAACGGTGGTACTTACATCCCTAAACCTTTTTATTTTTTGGTCAAAAATATATATTTTTAATTTTTTTATGTGGCATTGAAAAATACAACCCTTAATTGCGATTCTTCTATCACCAACCTCTATTTTTGAATAGCCATATTAGTAATTTAATTATTTTTAACCCCGGTAGATAACTGAACAACGGTTCTCGTCAAGCGTCTAATATAATAAATTAAAACAATAAATATTTGATGTTTCAATTCCGTAGCCGTCCACAGCACTCGCCGCCTCTATAACTCATATACCACATACATTTTTTCTACACTAGTAATTTTCTAGTAATAATATCTTTATAATATATTATATTGATTATATATCTAAGTCAATGTTTGTTTGTCCTTTATAGATTCTGAAATGGTAGGAGATTGATCACTGATGTCCTTGGCGACTTTGTTCAGAATTGTCTTGGGATAGTATTGTCAGGTCATTTACTTGTATATGTTTTATCAACCTTCCAGCTACCGTAGCACTAGTTTATGTCCGTCCTCTCTTTATCTCCGTTTGGCATCAGATGGCTGCTTGTGAAGATGCTGTGAAGAAAATCAAACAACTAACTGATATAGCCACTCCTAGGCTTGTGTACTTTAGTTACTTTCGCAGTATAATGTCATATGGTATTTTATTGTGGGGTAACGCTGCAAGCATCGGCGCCATTTTTATTCTTCAGAAGAGAGCTATAAGACCTATATATGATCTTCAACGTTGTGAGTCCTTACGAGAACTGTTCAAGACATTACAATTTTGACTGTGCCTTGCGAGTATATACATGAATATACTGGCTATATGCAAGAAATAACTATTTAACTATTTAACTTAATTTTAAGATACATTGCCCATACCGCGGTTTCGCTCAAGTAAGATGTCTCATTCTTTTACGGGGAACTGTATCCGCTTCAACACAAAATACCAAAAGAGGTTAATTTTTCTCATAAAAAGTTTAAATCCACTATTAAAACAAATCTTTGTAAAAATGCCTATTACAAGGTAAATAATTACTTAAATGATAAATATACTTTTTAAAATTATGTAATAAAGTATGTACTTATTTTAAAAGATGCATAAACACATCTATGGAGTTTCTTTCGCCGCTTTTTCTCCATAGCGATGCACTTTCCGAAGCGGTGGTAGTTTCATTTTGACGTACAGAAAGTGTTCTTAGGAATCAATTTTGAATAAATGGCATTTGAATTTGAATTTGATCTCCCGAGACATTTATCACTGTTTACTATATAGCTATGTATAATTGCACATAATAATCTTGGTTTTAATATATGCGATGCCTTTCGTATTTCGTATTTCGATTGAGTATGTAACGATACGCTATCGAAAATTAATTAGGTGTGACTTAAAGACAATAAAAAATAGCATATGCCTTGGTAAGCACACAAATGTAACAAAATGCAAATTACAAAAGATACATCGCAATATAATGTTCCTACCGAACAAAATTGTGTGATAAAAATATCACCCGAAGAAAATATAAAATAAAACGTATTTTTTTTAATGTACTCACACACATAGTAATGTACTCACACACACACACATATACATATATAAAACATTGTGCAAAAACGATCGACTGCGTTTTGTCTATGTGTAGATTAATTAAATATTTCATATTCAATGGTTGCAATCACGACTGCTGATTGAGAGGTCTCGGGTACGATCCTCGGGTCAGGCACTATTCGGTTGCCTGATTAATTAACCATATATCTTTTCAGCTCTGAAGCGCTTTTACAAAATCGTCGCTGAATAGTCTCCGTGAAAAGCCATGAGCGACGCTGGTATCTGTTTGTCGATGTTGTCTGTTTACTGAGTGATCGTGTAATGCAATTGTTTAATTGCTTTATCGTAATACGTAATTTTCAGACACAGTTTTTAGTGGATTTAGTTGTGCGGGAGCCTTGCGCGGCGGTGCCATGGTGCGGGCTGAGGTGTTCAGACAGGTGAGGATCATGCAGTTGCGTAGCATGGGCGGCAAAACTTCGCAATAAATAATAAAAAAAACTGATTTAACAATATGTCATGGTGGTTGACTGCCTCGTTGGCCGTGTTGGTTGCAAGTGCGACTGCTGATCAGGAGGTCCCGGGTTCAACACTACAACATTTTCTAATTGAAATTTTCTAATAGTGGTTCGGAGTCTGGATATGTGCCCGGTACATGGCAAAGGTCTCACCACCTATTCCATAGTGGGACGTAAACTTAACTGATGAAATTTGAGAGTGTCCTGCATTCCTCTGCTTATATTTTCGAAGATTACAGGCGTAAAGTTACGTTTTTAAAAAGTAAAATAAATAAAAGTACCTCGGGATTGATTGTGCACTGGTTGTATCATGATTAGCAGCAGGTGGAATGGTGATATAAAAGTCAACAAAAAATCTATTTTATGTACTAATGAACTTATAATTCTATATAAAAAATCTACTAAACTGATTAGTCAGATCGGGCAACTAGTTTCTCAAGGCTGTCCCTGAAGCAAATGGCGTAATACGCTAATTATAATGAGTACACATATGTATGCAATATATACGATATTATATAAGAACTACAATTTCAAGGCTTCAGTGGCAAATGTTATACTGATTTATATTTTGTTTTTGTGTCTCATTGTAAGCAAAACTTTATGTTTTTTATGAGAATAAATTCTTTAAACCTATATAAAAATATGCAAATTAAAACGTAAAAAGAAATGTAACTTCACGCCTGTAATCCCCGAAGAGGTAGGCAGAGGAATGCAAAACATTCCAACGTTTCACCAGTTACGTTTATGTCCCACTATGGAATAGGTGGTGAGCCTATTGCCATGCATCGGATACATATCCGGACTCCGAACCACTACTAGAATTTTAATTTAGATTTTCTAGAAAATTTCTAAATTAGAAAAAAATCCCTTGTAGTGTTCGACCCGGGAATCGAACCCGAGACCTCCCAATCGGTAGTCGCACTTGCAACCAACACGACCAACGAGGCGGTCATGCAAATAAGGTATATGATTAAATAATGATATTAAAAATAATACGAAATTAAAAATCCAGATTATTATTAATTGTAAACGACAATTTTTTGTGCACCTTAAGCAATAACTGCTTAGATTTTAAATTGAAAGCCCTTACTGTGGGCAGGTTACATAAAGGGGGCGGCAGATTATTCCAGCACTTCGAAGAACTGGATTTGAAGCCCTCTAAATGCTGCTGTACTGTAGGAAGGACAGAACAACTTAGGGACCTCGCATATCCGTCTAGCACTTTGGTTACGGCGCCAGGCCAATTTGTTATATAAATATAAAGGCTTCTAAATTGACGTTGAAAGCAGTTATAACTCAGTAGTTTCAAATTCGACCTCTCACTTCGGGAGACCGGGTTCGAATCCTGGCGCCTACCTCCTAAATATATGCGTGCGTAATTTTAGTACGTGCGTAATTTTAGTACGTGTTAAAAGACACGGTCGTTTAAGAGCATTTGCATAGTTAGAGACTAACTCGTAATGTGGCCGTTAGATAGTTTCTAATATGATACATAACTTTAAGTCTATAGAGGCAATTACGGGCAATATTCATAATATACTTTTCGAATCGAAGTCTTTCGTCCATTGTGACCCCAAGGTTACGAGTCTCTTCTGATAAGAATTCAAAAAAATTCAAATGACATTTATTTAAAATTGGTTCTTAAGAACATTTCTTGTACGTCAAAATGAAACTACCATCGCTTCGGAAAGTGGTTCGCTATGGAGAAGAAACGGCGAAAGAAAGTCCGTAGTGTGTTTATGCATCTTTTAAAATAAGTGTATACTTTATATTATAATTTTAAAATATGAGCTAATTCATTGCGGAGCTGGAGTTACATGACACCAAGCATGTTTATTAAGTAAATAATCATTTAATTCGTAATACGCTTTTTACAAATATTTGTTTTAATAGTGGATTTAAACTCTTTATGAGAAAGATTGATAACATCTTTTGGTATTTTGTTGTAGAAGCGAATACAGTTCCCCATAATAGAAAGACCGTACTTAATCGGAAGCGCGGTATGGCCAATTTATCTTTATTTCTCGTGTTATAATTCCCTGTACTGTTATTCTTACCAAAGTAAAATAGTTATTTCTTGCATACATTACATTTTCATAAATATACTCGCAAGGCACAGTCCAAATTGTAATGTCTTTGGACAGTTCTCGTAGGGACTCACGACGTTGAAGATCATATATAGCTCTTATAGCTCTCGAGACTCAGAGAAGCTGAGAATCTGGTAATGTCCCGTGTATAAATAAAAATGCATTTCATATTATATAATTTAAGCGGTTTATTTAATATTATATAATTTTATTAAATAATTTTTCACTAGTTTCGTTACGAAATGCAGAGCTAGTTTAATATTGCCATACAAAGCTCCGCACGCTTTAAAAACATTGACATTAATTTTTATCTTCAGTAATTTTATTCGTAAATATGTTGAGAATTATTTTTTACTTCTCAATTTGATCATCTTTAAAAGCTTGTTTTTTAAGTTCTTTATTGTAATCAAAATGGTTTTACTATTAAGGTAAGGTAAGTGAATGCAGGTCTAGGATGATAGAGATGTTTCGCACTTCGTATTGTCTGCCTACCTCGTAAGGTACAAGACGTGATGATAATAATACTAATATTTATTTTGTACTGTTCAATTTAATGTGATGCTATCAATTTCCTTCAGGCCCTCGTGCTCAGCGGGCTGCTGTGTTGCAGTATATCCAATGGTTACATCTTCGGTCAGATGTCCGGGATGTTGGCAGCGCTGCAGGCCAGACAGGATGGCACCGCGCTCAGCGATGACGACATATCTTGGATCGGTGAGGAATGGTTCGATATCTGCGTCAATTTGCGCCTCACGATACCACGTTGGTTTTTTTTTTTGCACCCAGACAAGTTTGGAGTTAGGGCTACCTTCCGGAGATTGCGTAGGAGGTGGTGAATGTTCGAAACATTCCACTACGGCGGCCGCACTGGATATGTGTGCCTACCCACTAAACACCACCTTGAGGTTGGCTTTGACCCTAGTGGTCCTACAGCCTTCATCGGATGCGACCTCCTCATGGGTGAATCGAGGGGGAGCTAGCGGAGCTTCCTAAGCAGCATCCGCATGGTTTTAACACTAGTGTGTTGAAGTATGGGGGCTTGTGTCATCTGAGGGATGACCATTGTCGGAGGAGGCAAGGAACAATTATGCTTACGTTCCTCCGTTAAATAGGTGGTGAGCCTATTGCCATACACCGAGCACAAATCCAGCATGCATTCCTGCTCGGCCACTAAGCCACTGCTAGTAATTTCAACTAGAAAATTTAAGTTAGAAATATCCAATAGAACCTGACCCGGGAATTTAACCCGGGACCTCTCGATTGACTGTCACGCTCGAAACCACTCGACTAACGTGGCAGTCGGTTGATATACTAAAAATTCGAATTCATCATGTTAGCATGATGAACCACATGTACATCTGTACGTATTGTATAAGATATAGAGCTACTGAAAATATTGTGCATGCATGTCCTACCTGGTTAGAAAACGCAGATGCGGCTAGAGGGGATGGAGTGCCGGCGGGGCGGCGAGCGGCGGGCGGCGGGGCCCGGGGGGGTGGTAAACACAAAGGCTGTGCGAAGCCGGCAGTCACGTGGCGCGCCCGCCGGGGGCGCATCACTCTTAAGGGTGGTATCGGATCCACCAGCCAAACGAACTTCTTATACCAGCCGTTCCTACTTTCCTTCGTAAATCATGAATAATAAAAATTTAAATTCGTCAAAACTGCTTTGAAAAATATCAATTTGTCCTTAAGAGTGATGGTCCCCGGTTGGCGATAGTTGTAAATAAATTTAAAAAACTTCTTTTAAACTTTTAATGTAAATCAAACATCTCTTATACGTATTGATTTAGAGTATTTGTATGCAATACAACAACCACTCTAAAGAATATCAGTATAAAACATATCAAAACAATATTAGCATATCTTTCACATATTATTCTTTAGATGTAGGTCGTTAGTGTATAGGTGACTTGAGGCGCTGCTGAGGTGGACTATAAGTAAGTTTAGCACCAACCTGTAGTTTGTTTGTGGGTCAATGTTGCTTTGAAATGTGTAATATTTTGCGAGTGTCTATTCACTTTAAAGCTTTCTTATTTTGGTTTTGCGAATTATCATTGTTTCTTTATATTGTTCAATACTGCATGGCACAAATTTAGTTAATTAGCTTGTCAGAGTTTTTTTTGTTTTTGGTGTGTACCAAATGAGAAGAAAGTTTTAGGACAGCTTACAATTAAATTGGACGTCATTTTTTTCTTATATTCTCATCCACGATATTTATTTAATAGCTACTTATGTATGATGCAAAATTGAAAAGTTTTTTTGATGCGAGCAATAATTATTTAACTATTTATAAATGTGGCCAACAGTTATAACAAAATACGAACTAAAGTTCAGAATTAAATACTGATCACGTTTATGGACAAGACTTCATTTATTTCTTATTTATGTGTTTGAAATTTCTAAGATATATAAAACAATATGTATGTACCATTGAAAAATATCAAATCAAAACGAAAACAATAATATTTGATTATTAGAATTAAACTGCAAACAAGTCTGCATGTGTAAATCGATTTCCGTAAATTTTATATATTTTTGAGTATTTTTGTATTTTTTTAATCATTATTATGAGATTATACTATACTTATATTTACTTTATATTATCCTTAAATCTCTGAAATCGTTACGCTGAGGGACACCCGTTACAAGGGTTACGCTGAGGGAAAGCCGTTACAAGAAGTAAGATTCAATGTTAAAAAACACAGTATTGTACAGAAAGATGTGTACGCTTGTAAGTGTGTGTAAGAACTTTCGAAGTAGAAAGCTGAATTTCAAACTTAATTTTTAATAACTGCGATGCCAATAAGAAGCTGTGATAGTGGATTGAAATTCGGCCTTTCACTTCGGACGGCCCGGTTAAAACCCTGTCGCGTACCTCGTTACAGAAAATATCACTTGTTACAATGTTGAAGGGAAACATGTGAGAAAACCTGCACTCTTTCCAGTTCTCATAGAAATATGTTCTCTAAGCAGTGTGAAGCCTGCCAACCCGCCGTTGACCAGAGAGATAGGTTGGAGCCTTAAAGCTCTCGTTTTGGTTGGAGACCTGTGCTCCAACCGTATGATGATAAAAGCATAGATTTTTTGTATTTATGACTGCTTCGTTGGTCGTATTAGTTGCAAACGCTACTGCCAATCGCGAGGTTCTGGATTAACATCTCTGGTTGGGTTATACTAGATTTTTTTAACTTAGATTTTCTAGTAGTGGCTCGGAGTCTGGAGATGTGACCGGTGTATGGCAATAGATTCAGCACGTGTTCCATAGTGGAACGTAAACGTAACTATTGGAACGTGGCAATGTACTGCATTTCTCTGCCTACTTCTTCGGGGATTATAGGCGTGATGTTACGTATCTCATAATTATATAGTGCAGTTAAAATATTATATTTTTATTCAAGGTTTCAAAAAACTTTTTGTACTAGTAATTTTGGAAAATTTTTCTGTGATTTAAATAAAGTCTTCGCGTCTGGTACTATTTGCCCAGACAATTATGCAATACCGTACAATAGGGGCTGCAGGAGCCTGGACCATGATACACAGTTAGTAGTGCTTGTTGGTCTACAACCTTAGACAAACTATATAGGGCATAGGCAAATTTATTTAACATCTTTTACAAAAATATTCTGTATGACAATTTCAGCTTAAAATAATTCTCTACATTAATTCATAAAAGAATCGTTGAGTTTGCTTCATTAATTTATATGGATCTTGGTTTTTTTCCATTTGTTTTATGCTCTCCTGTTTTATTAGATTTCTACGTCGTCGAATGAATTCCGCGTTTTTAAAAAATGCGTATGTAGAAGTTTCAAGTTGTATTTGTGGATGGCCCAGTCTTGTTATGTTATGTCTTTATTATCCATAATACGAGGTAAATCTCACCGAGGGCACCGGCCACCAACAAATGTTACTGAATGTCTTAATTGTACTTTAAGTAAGTATTGCGATTATAAATATATAAGTATATTTATTATTATAGAAATTAACACTGTTCTCTATTATTATGAGGTATTTAGCTACAGTATAGAGGACATTTTAAAAGGTATTTTTGCAACATAAAACCCTTATTAATGCCGTAATGAACACCGTAATAATGCCGTATAATGCAATTATAATGCAATTTCTTGATAAAATCGTTTATATAGCGTTTTAACTATAAAATTGTATCTATTTCAATAATAAAAAAAAAAAAACTAAAACAAATTAAAAAAAATATAGATGTAATTTGAGGATAAATCAGATTTTTTTGACGAAAGCGACATTCAAGCGCTTTTGTTTTTGCAATTTTTTGTATAGATACTATTATCTCATTTAAATATAAACTTTAAGATTTGTTTTAATGATTTGTACCAACTTATACATTTATAATTTTTAGAAATTGCTTCATTATAAAAATTTAAATACTAACGTTGATAAATTTATTAATTGAAAAAAATTTGTGACCGTATATATCCGCCATTTTGTATTATTAAAAATGTCAGGTAAACACGCGAGGCTGATATGGTACTATCTAAGCCACTTGGAAAAATTAAGCTTGAACATATTGAAATTATAATAGTTTCAAAGTAGCTTTGAACAATGACCGAAGAGAAGGTAGGATGTAAGTCCTATGCACCCGATACATGTACCAGTAGCCGTATTAGTCTTATAATTACAATATTTTTTCTGTATTATATATTTTATTTTTATTAATTTAACAAATGACTGCCTCGTTAGTGGAGTGGTTGCAGGCCCTACTACTGATCGAAAGATCCTGGGTTGAAATCCGGATGGGGTCCTATTGGAGTTTTACTACATAAAATTCCTAATTCAAATTCCGTGATGCTCGTTTTTGTGCCCGGTAGTCAAAAAAAAAATTGTTCTCTAAGGTGTGTGAAGTCTGCCAACCCGCACTTGGCCAGCGTGGCAGACTATGGCCTTAACTCTCTCTTTCTGAGAGGAGACCCATGTTCCAACAGTGGAACGATAGAAGGGTCGATATGGGAAATGATAGAAAATGAAATATATTCTTTTTTATGTAAAATTGTAGATTGTGGACTTAGTGATATAATGTCTATAAAATCAAAATATTAGATCAGACTTAACGAAAAAATTAAATTTTAAAATAAGAAATTTTAAATCAAAATTTAACGCAAATTTAAATTTTTTACTGGTTTATATTATTGTCTCTGACACGGCCTTTCGCTATATTTTTACGACCGAGCGCGTCTACACAAAATGAAGCAAAATTCAGACTGAATTTTTTTTGCAAGGAGAATTTGGATCTGCGAATAAAGATAGCAGTAATGAGTGAGCGAATTCTCACGATTAACGGCGCCATTTTACAATAGTTTCTTTAACGGTGCGGCTTATACTGACCAGCGCCGTCGCTGACAGGCGTTCTGTCTCGGCTATTGCCGAATTTGGAAATTAATTATCAGGAATTGTATCGCTTATTCCTGTTATTCATATAATATGACCATTACCACAGCCCAAGCTTGCAACACTGCCCAATAAAACAAAAATTTAAAACCAAAATTGTAAAATAACTACTATCAAAGTACTCTTAAATATTTTAACACCTATCGCAGAGCCAGCTCAATAGTTTTGTAGTTACATCGAAACCATATCCAGTGATGTTAATAATGTGGATGTTAATAATGTAGCGATTAAATTATTATACAATTCATCACGACAGATCCTTTATGGGTTTATCTGTATGCTTACTTATTCAATGTGTTTTTTTACATTTATCTTTCTTCATACATACATAACGCAAAATCATGCTTGTAATTTCCAAAGCGGTAGGCAGAGGACAGTAATACGCCGCCATTTTTCATCACCAAATACATTTACATTCCACTTTGAAATAACGGTTGATCGTATACGTCGAATACTACATTCAAACACTGAGCCACTACTAGAAAATTTAATTTTTTACAGACAGAGGTTTCAGACATCTCATTCGCACCAAAAGTTTAATTTTTCCATTCTCATTGTCATAAAACTAATCATTAAACAAATTTAACAAAGCAATATTCATTCAAACGCTTACACGGGACCCATAGTACGAACATCACAGTAAATTTAACAGTGTTTTATTAAAAAAACGACGACTATTCATAGCGGGAATCCACGTGTATTTATAAACTAACA
>DWEJ01003380.1:0-10487 GCA_018245835.1 Mysoria sejanus stolli | reverse complement strand
GGGAGATGGGCCGGGTCCGAAGGAACATGTGTCGGCGCAGACGGCCCCTGCACCTCATATCCCTTGGACTCGGCGTCAGCGTAAAGTGCCTTACCCGGCGGACTGACGATCCTGGAGCCCCACGCTGTATGCTTAGCGTTGAGGTCGCCAGCCACCAGGGTCGGGCTGCCATCTCCGAAGATGTTATGGATGTCCTTGGGGTCGAGAGAAGAACCAGGCGGGCGGTATGCCGCGAACAGCCGTAGTTCCACTCCCGCCATGCTCACCGTCACCCCTATGGAGCGCGTGTGAGCATAAGGCGGCAGTGGAAGTTCACCGTGTACCACGTCGCGACGCACCGCAACGGCCGTGCCCCTATACGGGGCGCCGGCCGGCGATACCTCGTCGCGCCGGTACACGATGAAATTCGGGAGTCGATAGCTGCGGCCCGGCCTCAGTTTCGTCTCGCCCAGGAGCACGACATGGATGTCTTGTTCCTGGACGAGTGTTCGTAGGCCTTGTTGGGCCTTTAAGGACCCCAATCCACCCGGATTCCAGTATATCAACCTAAGCTGAGCTGTCATACTGGAATCCGAGTAGTGGTGCCAACACCTGCCTAATAGCCGCTACGAGCTCTGGGTAGCGCGCTACGGCTTCGCTGACGGCGGTTAAAGCCGCCACCAGTTCGTCCGCAGGCGCGCTAATTCCCAGCGCCCGCAGAGGTCTATTAGTAGGTGAGGTGCGGCCTTGTTCCGGGTGCCTTATGGCGCGGGTGTTGGAGGGAACGTACCTGGTACATTCCTCTGCCGATCTCTTCGGGGATTACTGGCGTGAAGTTACGTTTATTAATTAAATATTGCCTATTGAATTTTATTTGTGTATCTATAAAACGGCCAGGAATAGATTAATCAGAATATAATCAAAGGTGAGTTTTTGAATATATTGTTATGTACATATCCAATCGGCATGCCCATCGTGGAAATAATGGGCAGAAATGCCTGTTCAGTGTGAGTGCGCGCGCGCGCGTGTGCGTGTGTGTGTTTGTGTGTGCCAAATTACAACGTTGGATTTTTGTTGTTCATGACTAGGGTTTCCATAAATTCCACTTATAAAGGACTATCATCGTTCTTGAACATTGCGTCCGGTCCCCGTTTATTACGTATTTAAAAGATACGCTCGTTAATGTGCTGCGGAAACAACTATGGAACGAGTGTTATTACTAAAATCAATTTAACATTGTAAATGAGACTGGACTAAATATGTATATCTTAAAATTGTGTATTCATAATGACGTCACAAAACGCCTGTAATCCGCGAAGAGATAAGCAGAGGAGTGCGATTACACTCCCACGTTTCACCAGTTACGTTTACGTCCCACTATAGAAAAGGTGGTGAGCCTATTGCCATACACCGGGCAGTCATATTCCAAACTAATACTATAAATTCTAGTTATAAAAGTCAAGTAGTACCAGACCTAGGATTTGAACCTAAGACTACTATCGCCACCCGTCCTTCCAACCACTCGACCAACAAGGCATCATGTATTTAGGTATAATGAATGGCGCTAATTTAACAATGGGAAACGCCAATTATTGATTGTATAATTTATTGAAATAACATAGTTTAAAATTAGGCTATTATTGTTTTAAATAATTTCCTATCATTTCTTAAGCTCACCTTTTTTTATAATAAATTATTTGGTTGTTTTTTTTTTTTGAAAGTCTGAATGGTCAGTGATCATGGCAACGCTATGTTCAACAAAACCAAGACGAAATTCTCAATGAATGAACTCGCATATAAATGTGGTTATGACGTAACGCTTGCCAAATTGTTTAACCGACTACTCAATTCATCGTCTTTCTTAGAGCCGTCACAGACGGAGCATTATATTATGGCAAGGCAAATGATGACATTTATTATACATATATTTCACGATCAGTTCAGCTACACACGTACTACATATAATATATACGTCACTGTCTTAAGTCATCATAATTATGTGAACAAGACATATTATTGAGCAGATATCGACCGCATAGTGTTAATAGCTTAGCTACCCTCCGTGGTAGTGGATTATAATATTATAGCACAAATATTTATATGTATTATAGCTCTCCCTGTGCGTCAGGCCCTCAGCCTTTATGCTCAGAACGATGTGACCTTCCGTCTGACGAATTACACAGGTGGTACGGGATATTGGTTAATTTGTTTAGCTTGTTGGTGAGCGGTCATGTCCGCTGAAACGGGGACTCAGGGTTCGATTCCTACGCAGGATGAACTCGCGATGAGTGTTTGATCTATTTGCTTAGAATATTTACTACTGATTTAACAGGTTGAGCTTCCATCGAGCTGCGGTATTCACGTCTCGCAGCTTGGGGCACGTGGCCCTCACTCCGTCGCTTCACTCCAATCCATACTGGTCGATTGATTGAGATCTACGACTGTACAGGGTGTTTTTTAAATCGTAAATGTCAGTGTCAGTAGCGACTGCCCCTCGGTGGTTTATTGATTTTCGAAAATTTTCTTTAATTTTTATTTTCGCAGCAGTTTATAATAACATCAACAAGTAACAAGATTATGATTTTTTTCTTTACTATTGTTATATTGTTATGTGCCACTGCATTGAGTATTTTTTCGCTTTTTTTCCGATTTTCCTTTGTTATTTTTAATGCCAAGAAAGTAGTGTACAAGTCGTTAGTTCACATCAGTGATTTATTAACTATTGATGTCAAATAATACACATCGAAGAAGTTTAAACGATTAGTACTATTCGTACCAGTTGGATAAGAGTTCGTTTCGGTTGTCAATAACACTGTTATATAATGTTAATTGGTGATAGGATTGTGGGAATGAGGCTGTTACTAAACGTTAAACCATTTATTATCAGTAAGTTAGTACCAGTCCAGGCAATACATAATAGTTTGTAAACATCCTGTTGTACTTGAAGCTGTAAAACGTTAAAAAGATTCTAAACTCCTGTAATCCCCAAAGGTAGACAGAGAAGTAATAGTTAATAGTTAGAATGTCTCGGGTCAATACACAATCATCTAAACCCATAATAAGCTTGCGTTATGGTAACCAGGCGGCTGATTACGTATTAAAAACGTGATCATGCCTGTAATCCACGAAGAGGAAGGCAGAGAAGTGTAGCATACTTCTTCGTTTCACCATTTACGTTTACGTGCCACTTTGGAATATTTGGTGAGCCTATTGCCATACACTGGGCCCATTGCCGGACGCTGAGCTAGAACTAGAAAATGTAAATTAGAAAAATCTACTAGTGTCCGACCCCGGTTTTAACCTAGGACCTTTCCATCAGCAGCCGCGCTTTCAGCCAACACGACCAACGAGACAATCAACACGACAACGGTGCTGAAATTTTGAAAGTAGCAGCATTTAAAGCGTTTAAAAGTTTGAATATTTTCCAAGTTATAATTATGTACTCCGCCATTCCGGAGATGCGGATATGCCTATCTAGACTGTGGCATTCATTGAACATTCCCATTCCACGAACACTGTCGTCTCTGATACTGAAGCGGTTAATGGTTTGATCATAATCGACATCTTCATGTCCATTATATTTTATAATGTATTAAAGATTCTTACAGTTAACAAACACACCTATATCTTTTTTAAACAGCACTCTAGTATCACACTTAAATTAATCTAATGGTTGTTGCACAAAAAACTCATAATCGGGGGAGGAGGTCGAATGGTCGACATCCGTCGATTCGAATAACACACATTACCGGCGTTACCTATTCGCTAGCAGGTCGCACCGGTAGCGATACAGCGACGAACTTTTAGCTACATCCGCTTTCTTGTGTTGTCCAAGCAGAAACAACACAATGTAGTCATTGCTGTGTGAATCTCCGGTAAATCGTTGCACATGGATAAATGGAAATTAATCTCGATCGACGAACTCGCAATATGTTTCGATGTACGCAGTGTAAACACTCACCTATGGTACATTTTGATATACGCTCGTTTTGATCATACGATCTCAAACCAATTAGCAAATGTTACATAAAAATTTTAGCCAAACCATTATATGAAAGAAAGAAGCGTTATAATTTTAGATTTTTAAAATAGCTATAAATTGAATAATTGTTATTATATTTAAAATGTTCATGTTCATGTAAAAAAATTTATTTACATCGTTCATTATCTTTCCATGCCAGCCAATTTTCTGTGGCGCGTCTAAGTGCCCTCAGGACGGCGTCTATCAAGCCCGTCCATGCAATAGGTTTAAACGCGCACTTTGAGAAACTCTTTGCTCGTCAATGTTCTAACGAAAGCTTTAATGTCTCACTCCCACTCAGTTAAGCGGTTAAGTGATCAGTCACCGTCTGAACGCCACGCGACGCGGACGTGCCGCGACCCGCCGCTGCCACCGGTTCGTAGGAAATTTGCTGTCAATTAGAGAGAGCTAGTTTTAATTCGCGTGTGTCCAAACGTAAAAACGAGTGATCCACAATCTATTTAACGTACATACATATGTTCGAGTAAAAAAGACTTATGAATACGTGTATTGGAATTGTTAGTTCGTAAGTTTTTTATGTTTCGTCGTGTATTAAGCATGTGTAAATTGCAGTAACGTGGTTTCTTATCGTGTCCATTGCATGGGATTTTTGCTTTTTCACCGCGCCACGGTGTCAAAGTAAACTGTCACGGTAAGGAGATGTCATTGCTTATGTGGGTGACATTGTTACTTTGGTAACTTATTTCGATATGCTTTTAATTTCTTTGTGTTTATTAGCGATTTGTATGAAGGTAGTTGAGTTTAGGTTCAGTGCATCAGATCCCCACCATAACAGTAGGTTGTATTTCTGAGTTTCGTGGTAGTGAGAAGGAGAAGAGTAAATTGGCAAGTTCTGTAATATATTGGAGTAGGTACTTTAAATTTGTTAGCACTGTGGAGTGTAAAAACTCACATGTACGATTATTTTACGTTATATATTCACTGTAGGTACTGTTGTTTTTTCATCCGAATAAAATTAAAGCGGTATAAGTAAACGTGTGCATATAAATATATACATTTATATTAACCACACCAGTACGTTATATTACAATATATTACATGATTTTGTTTATATTCCATCCTAATTAAGATTATTCTCGCACATTTTTCATCATTAACCGGCGAGCAAGATGTTATTAACATAACACGACGGCATCGCAAAAAAATAAACAACACGAATATAATTTTTATTGTAACATCACCGCACGTGTGGAAAAAAATACTAGAATAATTAAGTTCTTTATATACTCGTATGAATTAAATCTGACTTTAAAGTAATTAGGCAGCGCGCAATGTTTTACAGTTTTAACGTCACGATATCATTTTGTAACGATTGTCATCGCCCACGATCAGTGCAACTTTCAAAGAACTAGTGACTCTAAGGTGTGAAAGAAATCCATACGAATCGATTTGAATGTACTATTAATTCTAAATTTAAAATTCATATATACAGTGATGAAAATTAAATGGAAGGTAGACGGACAATATGAGCGTTGGTTCTTGGGGATGTAAGAAGCGTCTCTTCTTGAAGATATGGTGGTTAATTATTACGCATTTGGAGTTTAGATTTATGGTCATTGCTCTTTTTTATATGTTAAAGAGCTGCAAGCAAATTAGTAGTTACCAATGGCCACTATCGTTTATGACGTTTGCGACTTATCTCAGAACTGTAGTCGCCTGATGGTTTTTTTCAGAGATTTTTCTCCGTCTACTGTTGAACCCCGGTCTTCTCTCTGAATTAGAGGGTATTGTCTACCATGCTGGCCAAGTGCAAGTTGGTAATGAATATTGTTGGTATTAGTTGTTAGTGATACTATTAGCATTATTTCAGTCAACAGACATCTGTTGTTGATGATTTATGAGATGATAGGGTCACAAGTTCGCTTCCGTGTGGTTTGAATAATACTCATTTGCTGTGTTTACCCGATGTACGTACACTTATAGCTAACTATAAATTTTATTAATCGAATCGTTTGGTGCAATGTATTATCTTGATACCGGTATCGGTGTTACGGTTTACTTTGATCACGGTTCAATTCTCGACCTGTTACATATGCGACTAGCGAAACTTACGCTATTCGTTTTGAATCTTAAAGAGTATCAATAATTTGAGAGCTGTGAAATTAAAGAGCTGTTGTTGAGTATGAAAAAAAAATAGAAAACCAATTGTCTAATTGTTTCAGTTACGCTCAGCGGAGCGGACGAGAACAAACCCAGCCTCCCGGCTCCTCACCCCTCACCCCTCACCCCTCACCTTCCTTCCGAAACATCGCGACAGAACTCCGAAGTCCACTGTCTACTAATACCGTACTAGCTGATTTGAAACGGAAACATTTCGAATCTTGATAACATTTACAAATTCCAGCGATAGTCGTGTGGTGGTTGAGATTGCTCTCTTTTGTTAAGGGAGTTTGGCGTCGAGACCGCGTCGCCAACATCTGATTTTAAGGCGACATCTATTCGGTAATTGGAACGCAGGATACCTTGTGGCCTCCGAGGTGCTATCTTTGTATGTATTTTCTAAACGTTTGCTCTACGCGTTATCAAGTGTCTCCACATGTTTGCTCTCGTGCGTGTATAATTACCGATACTAAGGTCTTTTCACACGGCAATGATATTCGTAAACGTTTTGCCTTCATAAGTAACGCTACGCGTCCTATTGTGCAATGGGTGATGAGCCCATTGCAATATGCAAACTCCGAGCACAAATGCAAACTCTGAGCACCTACTAGGAATTTCAAATTAGAAAAATACGATAGTACCCAACCCGGGGTTTGAACCCGAGATCAAAACTAAATTAATAATTAGAAATCTGTATAGTTTCTGCTTATATGTACCTAATTCTCTTCCATCACACCTATTAATGGAAAAGGGGTCAAATGTTTATATGTTCTAAATATCTACATAATTTATCTATTTATTTAAATATCTGTATGATATATCTATCTATATAATTTAAATGTGCTATGAGAGTGGAACGTTTAATGATGATAATGATCGCACGGTAGTAAAGTGTACCTTTTATGATTTCGCGTTCGCCGCGTACGTTACGGCAAATACCCGTAAAAGTACTTTAATAATTGTCAGTACATAGCGCAAGTACATAGCGCGTCTATCTGAATATACCTTTACGAGATTTTCTCTTATCGGGGAAAACGTAGCGTTCCGTGTGTGTTACACGCTACAGAATATGTTATATTGCTCGATTCTGATTGCTATTGTCGAAATGTAACGAGCTTTGTTGTTGTGTATGTATGTATATGTTCATGTGTGTTTGTGTGTGCGTGTAATTGACGTGCATTGTTTCTTATCAGCACGGTATTATTAGTTTTTAATGGGCTGCTGCTTTAATAGTTTGTGGTGACTTGGACTGATCAGCCGAAGGTTGTCGACTAGATTATCTCCCAAAATTAGGTGCGATAAGTACTCCTGTTTGGTGTGTGTGCTTACGCAATAATAAAAAAAAAATTTCAAAATTAATGTATATTATATGGTTATTAAATGTCAAGTTAATTTAGTGAAACTTCTGCTGTTCGTGATCAGCTGTGTGTGTTCCGAGTGCTGTTATGTTCAAGTGAGAATGAATACCGCGTATCTAAAAATGTAACATAAGATTAACGGATCGCGGCACGCAGGGCCGTGAATAGCGACATTTCTCACAAACATTTCCCTGCTTCGGAGGGTGCTATGAAAAGCTGATTCCGGTTGTAATTCGGCAAAATGAGAGACACTGGACATTTAACTGCGGACATTAAATTTGCGGCTGTTTTACGAATCGTCCCATAGACGGATTCAGTTTACTTCTATCGTTTATTCCTGTGTGAAATGTTATTAATAGTACCAGCGGATAATACTAATGTTTCTCACGACATGGCGTCAAAATAATTACTAACGGAAACTTGAATGTCTGCGATCAATCGATCAGTAAACGCAATACTTGGTAGTTAAAAGAAACGACTGGTCCGCGAGTGATCGATGAGTTGCGTGTCTTATGTTTTTTGCCCTTACGTAACCTTCTTTTTGTGCAATACAAGTATATCATTGATGGACATGAAAAGCAGTAGTTAGTGACCATAGAAGTAGGCCAGTATAGGACTGCAGCCTATTTCAAAAGTCACATTAGTTGTAATGATTATAGTGGCTCCTTGTTACGTTGTTTGGCTAAACAAAGTTAATTGGCTAAATAAAGTAAATTTTTAATATTATTTTCTATACCGTCTAAAAAGGTAAGAGAATTTACACACCTTAAAAGTTATTCAAAGTGTTTTCGAAGACGTATAAAACCTTTCAATCCGAACTGAACCAGCATGGTACACTCGAGGTTTCTTTATTCTGAGTGTGCATTAGAATAGTTATTGTGAATTAGACCGGTTTGACTCGTGCCAGCGGGATCTCGTGAGGAACGACCTCGTATGATCCCGAAACTAGTCGGGCTACTCAAAAGAAATAATCGTGAGTCAAGCCGGCTTAATTCATAGTCATATGTAACCCTCACGCATGTTTAACAATAAAATACATATACATATACATATAATAGTTAATAATGTTAATGGGGCGCGTCGGGGCGAAGTAAACCGTTTCAGCGTGGAGTAAGAATACATTCCCTGACCCCGTGCCAAAATACAGGGTGTCCTAAGAGCTCCCTAAATCTGGCGCTTGCAGAGCGCGGTGTAGCGCGGTCTGCTTAGGTACACCTAAACTCTTAGCCGTCCATGGGCAGTAGCAAAGGCGGTGCGAGATGCTGTGCTCTACGATGCCCAAAGTGGGGAATATGGGAATAACCTCTCAATGGAAGTCTATGTCCAACAGTGGACTGCTATAGCCTAATAATTAATAATAATGTTACTGACACACAGGACAAAAATGACGTGATAAGTTCAAATCGTAAATGTATCTTCATTTAAGGCTCCCATTGCCCGCCATCACACCTCTTAGTTCGATTTTAAAATCCCTCAAATGTATTCGAATACTACATGGGCGTGATTGCGATGACCTGTGTGGGATGTACATTTGGTGTCCCGCCGGAGGTCGTTGCTGCGGGTATGTGATATTGAGTAATATCTGAATTTAATTAAGGTTACGAAATTATCGTTTCTTTTAAATGTAGAAGACTAAAGCTTTTACGCAAATGGAAAATGTTTGTTAGTGTTCGCGACACTTCGCGCCTTCTGTCGTATCAAATGGGACATTTCATACTGCTAAAAAGTATTGGATATCTCGACTAGGATATTTTGTTATTACCATACAAAGTAACAAAACAAGAGAACGAAGAGAGGACATATATCAATTTTCTTTTGTATCATGTTGTAGTAAAATGATTACTTTATGTATAGGACAATAGCGGATTCCGTTGGGTAGAAATAACGTTTTATTCAAGCCACAGCGTCCACAGTCGTAAGGCTTAAGCTCTTCAACCAAATAATACTATGTCCAAATCCACCTTTCAGCACTTGTGACTTTATTCGGCCTCAAAGGTTTTTTTTTGCTTCCATTATTTATCGAATATTCAATTTACGTTAATTGGCCTTGAACTTTTTCAATATATAAGTGAATATCCACACATGGTCACAGCCCCATTTGGTCAGCGTTGCGGATTAATCCCGCGTCTAATTATTTTGAATATATTTCCAATTAGCTTAGATGGCGTTATATTTAATTCGATAATTGCGAAATGTATGCCAAATTTTAACCAAATCAAACTATGACAGTTTGATTTTGCGTCAAATGAACCCGTCCCTTGTCCATTCTCTATGCGGTCATCGGTAGGTGTTGTTATTAATGGAAAATGTACGTCAGTCAATTCTAGTCGACATCCGTACTACGGTAGCCCTAATTGAATAGCATCGTGCAGCTGTATCAATCCTAATCGGTCTGACATCCTTTGTGGGTACGCTGGGCGCTGCAATTAATATCTACGCGATTGGTATGAAGCAGGAACTTGCTCGTCTGCCACGTACCGGAAAACCTTGGGGATGACAATGCTTGTAGGACTGTACTGTCTGGACATTTAAATAAGGATGACGTGTAATAATAATTTGGGGTAACTCACTTCCAGCCATCTGATTCTAAATCAACCAGACGTCATACTTCGGTGACAAAATATCTAACATATATACTTCCATATATTCCTTTGAAAATATGTACTTATATCATTTGAATTTTATAGCATTGACATTAGCGTCCATCACGCAAATACTTCTTCAAATGGGGATCGAATCTTTGATCTCCATCTCATCAGTTAACCAGTAGATCACAGGATCAAAAAACCAGTTAACATTATGAGTATACATTGCAGAGAACATTCAGTATCAGAGTTGCCAACTTATTAGCTGCTGCTATTAAATGAAAAACAAAGAAATACTTGTATCGCCCGGAAGAAAGAATAATATGAGAGCACCATGTATATGTGGCGTTTGAATAACTTCCTATTTTTTTTTTTTTTTTTTTTATCTTCACGCCTATAACCCCGAAGAGGTAGGCAGAGGAA
>DWEJ01003379.1:0-10488 GCA_018245835.1 Mysoria sejanus stolli | reverse complement strand
ACTATGGAATAGGTGGTGAGCATATTGCCATGCATCGGGCGCATATCCAGACTCCGAACCACTACTAGAATTTTAATTTAGATTTCAATTTAGATGATTTCAATTTAGATTTAAATTTACATGACAATTCTTAGTTCATAAAACTCTAGTAACTTTACATTGAATGGAAATATCGTAATAATACGTGTTTCAAGTAAAGGACAAGTCCCTAAGAATTAAAAATGAGATGATTTAATAGAAATTAATTCAGTATTTATTTCGTGACGTTTGCATAATGCCAGACCCATTTTAATATATTTACATATAAAATAAAAATATATTGTAAATAAAATTTCAGAAAAAAAATTGATATTATTTTTCAAATTGGGTTTTATTAATCAAATAAACTTATAACTTTACAGCAAAGTACTCAAATTGTCTGTATCATTTCCTTTTTTGTTTTCTTGTTATGATTGTAACTAAAACTATGATTGCTCTTTTGAATTTTTCAAAATTTTACTTTGTAGTTTTTTTAATATCATATTTTATTATATCTCGGTAATTTCAATAAATTGTGTATGTTTCATTTCAAACGTTTCTTTTAAAAATTTTGTTAGTATGTATGTATATGTATGTACTAATACTACTATAAAAATTTTTAGTTTCCTTCGTGTTTATTTCAACATTTGCAGATCAGTGTGTAATCAGATTGTAATTAGTTACAAGTAATAAGAAGCGGTGAATATAGGTCTAGACTTGAGCAGATTTAACTGTGTAACCTACTTTCGATTCGAAATAAATCGATACGTAGAAGGGACATGCGCAATGAGCTGCTAAGGGCTGCAGCCTTTGCCCGGGCCTCAGTTGCACCTCTGACAGCTCCGCACTTTCACGCTCCCGGTACTTTTGTTAACAAATCTCTGAAACTAGACTGAAATAAACGCCCCGCGAGATGACTTCGCGAAATAGAAATAGAAATAGAAAAAAAAGTGCACTTAAATCAAAACTTAATTTGAACAACACAGTTCCGGTTGACAGTAAGTATTAAATGTTCATATTGATCTGTATATATATCTATATGTATATAATTGCTATGTTGTGGCTAAAAATATATAAATATACCTCTGACAAAAAAATCTAATAGATTTATTTGTTATTGGTACTGAAGCAATTATTATTTATTTAATAATAATATAAGGAAACATTAAACAAACGACGGTAATGAAAAATTGTGCTGTATGTTTATTTAATAAAAGCAAAATGTTCCAAATATTCTATAATATATCGGTCCTTGTAATTCCTCAGGTCGTGTTAACAGTGAAACTAATGTAGAGGTCACTGGGAATAGAAAAATCAATCTACTGCCTGCGTATTTGTTTTGTTATTATTTCACCGCGCACAACACTGGTGTTATCTACACAATTTGCACATTTTTTTCTCAGATGTGTATCTAGTCTATCTAAGAAGACGCGTATGTCGTCATGTACGAGTATTGTGAAGTACTTGCCTCGATGATACAAATGTTTCTTTTCTACGAAAACAAATTAAGGGATTGGAATTACATTTTACATTCTATTATACATCATAATATGTATATGTAATTATATTTTATGATTCTAAACAATTAATTTTATTTTCCAGGTGTAATTAAACGATACGTATCCCGACCAGGATACCGTGGTCACAGATACAACGCATACAACTTCGCGGGGGACATATTCGATGTAATACTCCGCGTCCTGTGGCGTTTCAGTATGATGAGTATGTTCATGGGCCTGGGTATCGTATTGTTTTTTGTGCCATACGGCGTAATCTTTCCACCAGGTAATAAAATGAGTGCATCGAACAGTGTCTATAATTAATAAAATAATTTGTAACTATAAAAAAATAATTTTGTAGAAGATAGGGCGCATCAATATAGACATGGCCTGGGGCACAGACCGGAGTTTCGGTGGGCTGTTTGTGACCACGGAGTACCTTGTGGCGACCAGGTTTTGTTGACACCAAAACACGTTGCTGTGTTCTACATGAACTCCATTGAATGCAGAACTGCGTACTGGTGCAGACATATTCTAGCCGAATTGGAAGTAAGTTAAGTTTTAGATAAATCGTGATACTGCTCCGAAATACAAAAGTATTCAAATATTCAACATTCATATGATCTGCTATTGTTATTAGCAGCCTGAAACTTGTTTCAGTGGATACCGTTCTCGGTATGCTATGAAATCTAGTCTCAATAATATTAAATTTCATTTGATAAAAGTTATTGACTATTGACCTGTATTCCTTTTTTCAGCGCGTTACTGACCTGCCGTACAACTTTTTGATATTTCCGAATGGCCAGGTTTACAACAAACTCGGCTGGAAAAAGAAGTCTTCAATTTACTTTCATGAGCCAACAGTGGTCGTTACATTTATAGGTAAAGATTACAAGCTCTGTCAGTATCAGTAATGTTTGTCTAGAGAAACAAAAAAAAAATCTCAACATATTTATTATTGCTTATATTTAATTAATGTTTTTGCTCCTCTTAAGGTCACGGGAGAAAACCCAGGCAACAGCAGTATGATCAATTATACAACATGCTTAGGATGGCAGTGGAACAGGGATATTTGGACAGTTCATTCATAATATATCCAACAACCCTGAACCGACGAATGAAAAAAAAACCTGAAGTATCAGTTGCCAAAACGAACTTCAACGAATTACCTGCGCCGCTGGGAATGGCCTTGCAAGAAACAGAAAAATCAACTGCCCGGCCGGAAATAAATGAATTGACTCCTTGGCCACAAACAGATGAATCAACTGCAAGATCGGGAATAAATGAATCAACTACCTGCCCGAAAATAGATGAATCTACTTTCCGACCAGAAATAGGCGAATCAACTATCCAACCGGAAATATACGACTCAAATGACTAGGCAGAATTAGGGAAATGAACATTCCATTCTCAGGGCACAATTTTTTTTCTTCACAAAAGCTATAGATTTTTATTAGTGTGACATGAAAATTGCATTATAATTAAAAAAACGTACACCTGTTTAATACGTTATTTAATGCCGTGAAACGTTTCTTAAGCGTGGAATGTGTCATAAAATGTGCATAGAATTTGACCAGCATGTCTACACTAAGAGAAAGTCTATTGATCTTTGTGAATTCTAATGATGTAAATACGAGGATTTCTAGTACTTTACCTTAGCTTAAGACAATGATGCAGTCGATGTAAGAATTATATGACATGAACGGACGACACGTACTATGTAGGTACGACAATATAATATTCGAAGATTGAAAATTTAATAAATGTCTAATGAGATTATTGGTGTTGTGACTGTATTTCCTGCTATAGAATTTGAACTTAAAAATTCAAATTTGTTTCATCAATTTTGTTTCTATTTATTATGCTTAACTACGAAAAAGATTCAACATTTTCATTGGTAGGGTAACTTAAGAGTTACCTTAAGAGTAGTTAAAGATATGATTGTTACTAGATTTTATAACTACGATATTTTCCTACAATATACCTTTATACATTTTGTTATTTTATTATATAAAATGGAAAAGGCGACGTGTAAACATGTCATTATAAAAGCTATTTTTTTCTTTGTTCCTATAGTTGCCTCGTCGAATTTTTTTCAGACGTTTTTCAGAATCTATATATTAATACGTGAAGCGCTGATCTTTTGTTCCCTTTTTACGAACGGTGAGCGAACGAAAGGACTTGAAAGTTGGCACATTATAAAGTTCAGATGAGGGCTCGTTGCAGAAAGATAGTATTTTATGGAATAAAGCAATATAAATACCTTATTTTATCGAAAAACCACCTCACGCACACAGACTAAACACATGCTTACAAAACACTGTACGTACACGTCGGTAGAGCTGGTGATACTAATATATCGATACAATTATTTAGAAATATCGATATTTATTACTAATATCCTGTAAAAGGATGATATAAAGATAGTTTGATATTGAAATGTAGATATTAAAGATTGTAATTTTTTTTCCTAATGTTTAATCTCTTCGCTTCAAAAAGTACTCTTTTTATAGTCCTCATTTCTTGGTTTTGTTGTATGTAGCTTAGTATTGTCTTTTACGATAACCTTAACATTCAAACTTAAAATTTAAGTAAATTATGGTCGAGTTTCGACTAGTAGTCGGCCACTAGTTCCATAAAAAATATATTATTAATTCGTTTTGAAACGTATTTTAAAACAATGTCTACCTAATAGGGTTGTTATATATAGAAAAAATACCTTCTATGAAGTAGTTAATGCGGAATGCTTAAAGTTTATTTCTTAAATACGCCATTAAGGAATTCCGAATGCCGTCTCGAGACTTTGCGTTCTTGTCTATGGAAAATTTATAGCGGTTGAGGTGAGCCAGTCGATTTTTTTAATAAATACTCACAACGATTTTGGCAACGGCGGGTTATGTAATGTAATGTAATTTTTAAAATTTGTCAGACTGGCCAGTACTTTAGCTATTAGACGTACCATAGATAATATCACTTCTATGTATAAACAGAATCAGGAGTTAACAGGATTTCTCGATTTTTTCAAATACATAAAGTAAGGTTAAACCCTTCTAAATAATGTATCCAACTAATAATGTGTTCCTCCCCTGTACGGCTTCCGCGAAACCCCATATTTCAATACGCGTTTATTTATGGATGGAACTAACTGAAAATGAGATATTTTTTAATGTTTCGTGGCTCGCTCCGTTTTTTGAATGAGTGAGAACTTGACAATTCGCGAGCGACTGCGTCAGTCTAACCCACGCACTGTCGAGTTCAAAACCCTGAGAACCAGCCATCGGTTCACAAATTCAATTATCAGTTCCGAGTTCACGATACCAATGAGAAACTATATTTCAGTAGTATGACTCCGATGCCGGGTTTGCGGATATAAGTTAGATACGAGAGACGGTTTGATTAAATTATGACTAACGCAAGCGTCAGTCAATCGGATAAACTGGTATTTGGATAGGTCAGAGTGAATGCAGGTCAGATCGAGCTGATCCTTATTGGTTCGTAAATAATTGATGCACACACGCACACACACATATAGAATAAATCTAAAAACTCTTATTGTTATCTTTGCGGTTACAACAGAATGTTCAACAATGTTCAAGAAAGTTCCAGAGCGCGTGGTACCTGTGCATCGGCGGAGTGAGTTGCGTGTACTGGGCCATGAGCTCGCCGGCATGGCTAGCGCAGCATGCCGCGGCGCCGCTAGCTCGCCATGCCACTCACACACACACACACCACACACTGCGCGCGGACACACTGCACCACGGTCACCTGCAACAGTCACACACATCACTCCACTGTGGCAAGTGCTACTACACACACATCGAACGTACACTTGGTAATAATTTACTACACATTTTAAGTTTATATTAAGTACAATAATAAAAATCAGCTTGAGTTGGCAAAATTAAAAATCCTTAGTTTATACTTAGTTTATTTTCATCCATATCTACAATCATAGGAAATTAGTGTGACAATTTACGTATGCGATGTAGAAAAAGTCAAAGTGTACTTGGCTACTGTACTGCCGGATCTCATCTAATTAGAGAATTGGCGCGTACGGCGGAAACATGTTCGCAAGTTAGACAGGTTCCACCTACGAAGCCTCTGAGCCACCATAACAGAAAAATCGTGTAATTAGGTACGCAGAATGAATTGGATTATTTCTTGCAACGCTTTCTGGAGGTAACAGCTTATAATTGCTGGATGAGCACGACAGATGGTCAGGGACATATAAAAAAGCTTAGAAGTTGTACATAAGCGAGTACTATGTGCGATAGGAGACTACTGGGGTAGAAAAATATTGGCAAGATAGTATAAAACTACTAAGAAAATCATTTACGTAATAATATTTATAGTCCATTGAAATGTTACAATTTAAGGACCGAATATTGAATTTATTAGAGGACACAATTTTATTTTTGAGACATGTGTGGGGCGTCAATAGAAGCTTAACCTCAAGTTTGACGGGTCGCTACCCTTGTCTCCCGGCCGCCATCTTGGAAAAAGGGGTGAAAACACTTTTTTCGCGATATCTCGGAAACTATGCGTTTTACAAAAAAATTGTGAAGTTATAATTTGTAGCAAATTGTTTTGCCTACAAATATGTTTATATAACTTTTTGTAGGCAAAACAATTTGCTATAGCTCGTGGAACATTTCAATGGGCTACTACAGAATGATACATAGAAAACTACTGTGCTTAAAACCACTCGACCCCCATTGGCCCACTACCTACAGAACACTCTGTATAATATCCTTTTGTATATTTATTATAAAGATGTTTGGTTACATATTTAGGTATTCAATTTTATCGCTGTAAAATATGCACGGCACTATTCGCTGTAATACTGATATTATAAACACTATTACGAATAGTAGGCACTCCGTCGCATGCGTTCCAATTGTACATTTCTCAATCGTTCACACAAGCAAGCGTACAATGTGTGTCCAATTAACGACGCTTTTCTGTCTCGTACAGTTCTATTAGATCCGGATATTATTATGTCTACATACCTGAATGCAATGCTGAAATAACGTACCAGAATGGCGACAAATTTTTATAAATGGATGCGGATTCTTTAATACCGAGGTGCGGACAGACTAAAAATTTATCAAAGTTTCAAAGGCACGGGAAATTAGGTCGCCATTTTAATATT
This sequence comes from Mysoria sejanus stolli, assembly GCA_018245835.1. Lineage (NCBI taxonomy): Eukaryota > Metazoa > Arthropoda > Insecta > Lepidoptera > Hesperiidae > Mysarbia > Mysarbia sejanus. Next base: position 3,819 of record DWEJ01003379.1, on the reverse strand, counting down.
CCGCGCCATCGATTGCCCTACATGTTGCTGTCTGACACTTATGCCGTATTTTTTGAGTGCATCTACGTAAAAAAGGAAACGTGGGGAAAAAAATCCAGCGCAAAAATATTTTTGTAGTCAATCTTTCATAACTAAATTCGAAATATTATTTTGCTGGCATAACTCATTTTTCCTTTATTCCGAAAATCCGGGCGCTGTGCCAGAGCACCCGTTTTAATATTTACGTCTCTAATAAATGTAACAGGTAACGTTATAAGCTATTTTGTGTTAGATAATGGCTGACTCACAGCCTTTTGCCGATTGTATTTATCCGCGAATTAGACCACTAATACTCTATATTGTATATTATTAAATAGCTTAATTAATTATTAAATGTTCAATAAATTTGTGTCGTTCTTTGTTCAACAAAACAGGATAATTAATAATACATAATTGATTATAAAATTAATTTTAAACGCGTCTAACAGTACAATTCGTTCGAACTGCACATTACTAAGTACCAGAGTTGGGCAAAATTTATTCGATTAACGAATAAATATATTTTTCTATAGATTCGCGAATAATCAATTCGTCTTCATCATTACTCTTTCTTCAAACATGTTGTCAGCCCAAATTTACTTAATTCAAGTAGATTGTCTGTCAACATGTTTGAAGAAATAGTAATGATGAAAACAAATATTATAAAGAAATAATCATAACTGTAAATTTGAAAAATATTATTCTTTTGTTTTATTTTCATCTTTGTTCGAATAACGAATAAAAATAATTATTCGTCATTTAAATAATTTTAAATATTTATTATTCGCGAATAACTATAGAAAAAAATTATTTATTCGTTATTCGAATAAAACTTGCCCAAGTCTGCTAAGTACATTGCAGTTTAATTCCTTTACAGATATATTTTTTCAAAATATTTTTTTATGTTAGGACAACTTAACGGAAACTAAAGCTATTAATATAATGTTATTTTTTAATGTGTGTTTTTCGGCGCCTTTTCATTCTTATATCTTCTTGTGATCTATGGTTATGCAATTTATTTATTTAAAGTATAAAGCATTGGTATCTATTGATATCAATTTTATTAAGTATTGTTGAGAGTTAAATCTAATAACATGACATAGATATCTATACCTTGATTTTCTCTAATGTGACGTAAATTTTTGGTTATGACGCATTTCATTTTGATTTTATTTCGTTTGTAAATATAATCAAACAATTTATACATAATTTAAACATGTTATAATTATGAAAAAGAAAAAGTCTAATTATTTTCGTAATTTACCAATGAATCATTCTCCATCCCAATAAAGCAATACACATTACCATATTTTAGTAATTCAAAGGACGTTATTCGGTTATCAGCGTACAATTCAAGTTGATCTTGAATCTTGAAAGAAATATGTTATTCATGTCACGAGATGTTATTAACTGATATTGACTGACATTTTTTTATTAAAAACAGCATAACCAGGAGTTTTTCACGCTTTAGATTACGAACTACAAATCGTTAAGAATATTTCTAGAAAATACTAAATTTATTAGTATTTATTGAAGTACGATTAGTTCTTTAGTAGCTCTTTGCCTACCCCGTGAGGGACCCGGCGTGAAGATATGTATGCATGTATGTACGAGTAGTTATTGATTTGTTGCTTTATTGTCGTTAATTAATTTAACATCATTACTTTTTTACTATCTTAAACCATGTCGAGCATTAGGAAAAATGTACGTAAAATATCCAACTAAGAAAAACGTATTTCAATGTTTTTATAGTAAGGCTTTATTGGAACGCGTCTCGTGCAGCCAGTGAGAGGCACGGCTCACGCGTAGCCTTGCAGGCCTACGGTGAGCGGCTGACCTGGGTGCCGCTCGTCGGATGTACTGGCTTATTTTAACGACTTTAAAGGCCACCGGGACCAAAATAACATTGCAACTAACGGCCTCTTGTCTCGGCATGATAGGCCCAGTGTCTTATATAACTCGTCTCAGCACGTGCACAGCCATGCACCACATCAGTCACCGACCTGAATATTAGTCCACTGCACACGCCAACACGTGAACCTACTTTAGGCCTAATTTACGCAGTTAGCTCCGCAGTACACGCGTTACAATGACGAAACGGTAAAAGCTATGGGAAATAAAATGAATATTTCCACTGAACTACAATACTTCACTGGTTGCCTAATCACATCACTACGTTTACTGAATACAGTAGAGCCCAGCACTCACCTTAAAGCCTACAAAACACACAGAATCTCGAAACGGGACCCGGTCACAGTTGTAACACGCGCGGCCACGAAAATCACACTCTGTAATCACAATAACTTACTTTACGTAATGCGCAACAACACTTTCTACTATATACGTTTACGGCACGAGACGTTTCACGTCGGCTGACACGTTTAGAGTTTTCGAAAAGTCCATTGAACTGTTTCGGTTGAAATTTACGTCCAGCGAAATTATAAGTACGAAGTGGCAACGGTGTATAGACGTCGTATAGGTCGCGCGGCGCTGCCGCCAGGCGGCGCGGCGAGCAGTGGCGGGAGGGGGGCGGGCCAGGGGCGCGGGCGGCGGGCGAGCGAGACGGCAGGCGGCGGAAGGCGCGCCACGTCGCAACACAACAATGTTTTATCGCGGTGTGCTTCTGGGATCGGATGGCGGAACCACGATTGTTTGGATGGCGAAGACGTTAGCCGATGGTGGAGAGTGGTGACCTTTTCGCGGTATCGCGTCAGCGCGGGTGGCGATAACGCGAGGTCGTCGGTCGAGCGCGCGACGTTGCCAGCCCGCGGGACCCGCGTGTCGCCTCACGAAAGTGCCCGCGGCCCTATACCTGCGGCAGCCCTAGCGGAGACCGCCACGCTGCCATGTGCTGCATGTAACCTACATACCCACAGTCCTCACTTGCCCACGCCGGCCACGCCGCTGCTGACATGCCACAAAAAGTTTGATTTGCTTTGCTAATTGTGCTCGTTGATGTCACGCGGTCAATCCACGTCGCATATTCGGAGTAAATCTAGTGTTGTGAGATAAGTATTTGTGTTGTCTCAACTGTCGCATCGATAGTGCGAGCTAATGAATGTTTAGCAATTCGTTTGTTGCACAGACTTCACAGCGAGGATATTATTTGTGACGAAATGAGTAGGTAACTTCAGCGGCGACGAAGTTATTACTGTCGTTAAAACACAATTAAACTATTATCCAAGTATATCACTAATGTTTTATACATTTATTACCTTTATTGGGTACCGATGTAGTATATATAATAATTGAGTGAATGTTGCGTTAGTGTCAGAGCTGCGGTGGGTCTGTTCTGTACGCTTCGAATTCATGCATAGTCAACAATTAAATGCTGAACAATAATAATGTGACCCTGTGTTGACAACATGAGCCATTCTATTCCAAAGCCGTGTACAAGTGTGGTTACGTGGAACGCACGTTGATTTAGGTCTCATCAGCACTCATGTCACACACATTTTTATTTTTGCTGTTTGGGTTTTAAATTTGAAACTTCAGGGCGTGTCGTGAAGAAACAGAAGCATGTTTCACAAATTGGTACTGAATGAAATATTTTTTAAACTATAGAATAAGTCAAATACCTACCGTGTTAGATTACTGGAATACAATAAAGCAAATATATCGACATCCTCGTTACATGGTGTTTCGCCGTACTGGGAACGATATGTATTCCTCAAATTTTTTTTTTTTTTTTTTTTTTTTTTTTTTTTTTTTTTTTTTTTTTTTTTTTTTTTTTTTTTTTTTATTTTTTTTTACAAAATGGAAAAGCATCCCTCTTTCCTCCCCTCCCCCTTTTGTTTTCCT
>DWEJ01003378.1:0-10489 GCA_018245835.1 Mysoria sejanus stolli | reverse complement strand
TCGACCCGGGAATCGAACCCAGGACCTCCCGATCCGCAGTCGCACTTGCAACCACACGACCAACGAGGCAGTCAAATTATTATTATTATTTATTTAATTTAATGCATTTGATTTCATAATATTAAATTCATAAAACAATTTGATACCTATCCATTCATGTCAATTTAACTATATTAAAATATTTAGTTATAAATTACATCTATGTCAAAATTACAATATCTACCTGCATTCGAAATTTCAGCCCGATCCGGGAATGATAATACGTGCCTAAGTGATAGTTTGTTACACTTTATTATATTAGCAATGAATCATTGACCAGCGTGCAGAGCGCAGGAGCGCGGAGCGAGCCAGCGCGCTTGTTAACCGTCTCTTTTAATCAGCGTTTATTGTTGTTGTGTTCTTAGAGTGCAGCAGCAGAGTTCTTCCGATTTTAACACACCAACAAGTAAGAGATATCAAAAACTACGAGGAGAAGTTATGTAACAATTGTACGAGCCATTACTGCGCTCAATGTTACATTGGATAGCAGAGAAGTATTATGAATGTGGGATTCAAAGTTTTAGAATTTTTCCAGTTACAAGCGTGCACTTCTGGCTCGGATCTCCGACGCGGCCAATACCTACATAATATTAAGCGCAGTCGAAGTTCATCCATATTTCATGTTTAAAACTTTTCATAAGAAAGATTGGAAAACCCGCGAGTTTGTCTTGCTAACTTAATCATTATGTTGACTCCTCTGCGGACTGTCCTAATTGGTGTATTCGGGTTCTGCGTTGTTCTGATAAAATAAATAGCATTTGCACCTTGTTCCTATTGGTAGGTATATTTGTTGCGTTTAACGCCTCGTAGGTGGAGTGGTTGCAGGGGCGACTGCTGGTCGAGTGCTCCTCGGGCCCCCAAACATTGTATATGTTTTTACAATCTGCATACTCAATTTTTTTTATAATTTTTGTTTTCGAAAAGCCGATGTTCAATTCGCTTGCGGCACCGCGAGCCGCGCGCCGCAAGCCGAGCACCGCGGGCCGCGCACGCTGTTTTGGACCGTCGAGAAGAGCGTCTGAGCGCATAACTTGGGAAGTTCGCGCCGTGCCGACGTACGTCACGGCATGCTTAGCAAACGTGTGTGTGAGTGTATCAGATATGAAATATTTAATACATACGAGTAGGTATAGCCGAAGTTTATTTGGGTTATGTGGGATACCTTAAAACCGACCATTGCTGCTTGTGGACACTTATGTATATCCGACATTCATAGGTGTTCTAGAGCCGACCCAATCGTATATCAGACGTCAGATTGCAAAGAATCAAATTAGTACTTGTGTGGGTGTGCATTAATACATGGTATATACAATTCGTGGTGTATGCGATGTAGTATGCAGAAGTGAACATTGTGCTGAACACATGAAGCTCAAATGTAAACAACTACCGCGGGCCCGGCCCAAAGAGATAGACAGAGGAATGTGTCATGTTCGTGCCCCACTATGGAATACGTGGTGAGCCTATTGCTATAAATCGAGCACATATCCAAACTACGAGCCACTATTAGAAAATCTGATAGGGCCCGACTCGGGATTTGATCCCAAGATCTCCCGACCGGCAGTCTCAGTTGCCACCAACACGACTAATGAGGACAAGACATTTCAAAATGTCAGTGTATAATAATGTAACCAAAATTTGTTAAGACGACTTTTTAAAATGACAGCTGTCGGCGAGAACTCGTCGCGACGACGCTTTACTCTATAAATTGCATGAGAACAGAAAACTGTAACATAGACGAATGGTAGTTTTTGCTGCGTCCGCGCAATTAATCACTGCTTTCGTTCTCCGGCGCAGCGCGGCGCCACTGTCGATTAGACGCGCGGCACACGGGCAGTATTGGAAAATTGCCAACTGAAATGCCAGCAGTTACAAACACGGTACTCAATTTACAGAAATCGCTACGTTTTAAAGAGAGAAGGAAAACACTTATTTTTCTTCACAGGCATTACGACACGGTTCTACATAAACAATTTGTAGAAACAAAAATGTTATAGGTAGGCAGAGGAATGCAGAACATTCCCACGTTTCAGCGGTTTCGTTTACGTCCCACTATGGAATAGGTGGTAAGCCTATTGCCATGCATTGGGCATAACTAAAAGTGTCATTAATAAACTAATATTAACTAACAATTCTATTCGTCCAGCCCTTGCGGGATACGTTGCAGCGGTTCGGCTCGCAGCGGCCACTCCAGGCTGGCGCTACCTCGTTCGCTGCCACTTCACTCAATTTGAAAACATACCGTTCCGATGGACTTTCCTCCATCCGCCGAGTCAGTACACAGGGCTACTTCACTGCCGATGTGTCGCGACGTAGTTATTACACTTCCGCTACAATGCTACGGCATGACCTCAATGTAACGAGGGTGATTGTTCTCGCCGATATTTCCAGCGGACCTGGTCTCCATTGCAAAGCATTAATCAAACCGCCATAACATCGATTACGCTATTGAAGCGATCGTCGACTCATTGGAAGACGGCTATAAATCTCGTCCCAGATCGCAACTATTTATCTCCGGAGCGGTAATTTCAGTTGATCTCTGTTTGGTTATAAATGATATATTTTTTTCTGTGTTTAGTAGTAAAGTGTCTTGTAAACTTGTAATCGAGTTTTATGTTCCATTAAAATAAAAATGAAAACCGTTGTTCTAATCCATTAACATTTTAAACTTTTTGTTAAATTACAAATAATAGTTGTAATACATTTTAGAAAAGAAATCTATGATTCAGTAGTTATATACATTTTTATGTATGTTGCCTGCCACGGTGGTGGAGTGGCTGCGAGCCGGTGACAGCCGACTTCTCTGTGGGAGTACACTCTTCTGCATTCATCTTCGGGGATTACAGGCGTGATGTCACGTACATGAAATTAAACAGGTTGTCTATAGGATTCAACTCTTTCCACGCGCCACCATTGGGCGACTGGTTCTGCTGCAACTCCAATATTAGTTACTTTTACGAAAAGCGGCAATACGTGATTTACCGAAGTCTATCAATTGTCATATGATTATTATACTATCATCATTATCCAGTTCATCGTCCCTGTGTTGGACGCGGGCCTGCTCTTAGAATGGGAGAGAGAGGGCGTGTGTGTGTAACTGTAAGCAACCCTCACTTGGCCTCGGGTATCGCAGTACATGCGCGCAGGCTGCGGGCCACGGCCTGCGCACGGTACTACGGACTTCAGCGCTGTGAGAGCTGCATCGTCAAGGCAACCCCAAGAATTTACAAACCAACTTCCATTTTACATGTTTAATGACTTGTATGTACATGCCCGTACAACTTAATAGGTGGCTTGTTCCGAGCAGATCACTGCGCATCTTCTCCAGTCCTGTCGGGAGCTCCTGTCAACATCTTCTTTCCACTTAATGGAGCGGTCCGACCAGCACCGCGTAAGCGGTATCAGCACTTAGTGTCGCACGTGTATCTCTGTGTGACGTGTTTTAACATAATATTCATATTGATCGTGTGAATTTCATACTTTTCTTTGAATTTATGTTCCTACAAATTGATGTTATAATATGAATAAGGCTATATAAAATGAACATATTTGAAATTTTGATAGGCTCAGGTCCTCTCTGTCAATGCAAGCAAAATTTCCTTCGTTGCTTAGTATTAATGTACGAGGTTTCTGTTCTACATAAACGGCTCGTCAGTGATATTTTAAGTTACAACTGTGTTGTTGTGACAACTAACATCTCTGACGACAGTGTTGCACACACCATGGTCGTGCTCTGCCCGAGCACTTCCGCCCGGAGGTGCGGCTCGGAGACGGCAGAGCTCGCCTGCTTGCTTCGCTACGCCACCGAGCCTTGAGTACAAAGTTTCAAATTCATTTTTCATAATTGCTAATGTCATTTCTTATCTTTACGACCAGTTCGTGTCTGTGAGTAACGGCGAATTCGTGACCAATAACGTTTTGATTAAAATACGTCAGTTCAGGGCTGCGAGGCGGCGCCACAACTCGTTTTTCATGTATATATTACAGTGGAATGTGCATTGTGTATAACTGTGTAACTCGTTCATTCGGGTCATGCAGTCTCCTGACCCCAGCGTGGGGATCTGTACGTCGTCGTGGGCGTCTGTTCCAACTATGTCCTGTTGGATTCCGGTTACGATTTTGTTCGATCGGCTTATAGCCAGTTTTAAACGCAGCGTACCGTAGACAAGGCTTATTAACTTCTAATCTATAAAAAAATTGAACCGAGAATGGTTGCCTAAAGTGCATTAGGCAGTCGATCACAAGCATGGAAGCATAGTCACCCGAAAAAGTTACGCTCAAGCGACGTTGTTTAATTTAACAGAAAGTATGCGAACTGCAATGCCGATCAGAGTCTCAGCTCTCCAGCTCAATTACATGTTAATTACTCTGAAACAAAAGCAGTAACGTGTCTCTATGCTGAACCACCTGATGTAATGCAAAGGTTTCTGTAAAGATGTGTTGGTCGGTATCTTACAAGGCTAAGTCGAGCCATACAAGGCAGAAAATACTAGGCTCACAACAAGCGAGCTACCAGTAGATGCGCACACAGCGCGGGGTCCGCGCAGGCAGCCCGCCACCCGAACGTTTTATAGCACGTCCACCTATATTATCGTTCTCCGTCCCACGTTTACTACGGAACACATTGCCTATACGCTTTATAATAAAACTGTAGCTCTCAATAATCGAAACAGTGCAAATGTAGTACTTACGTTTATGTCAGATAAAAACCGAACCAAGACGTTGACGCGCTCCGCGTGGCGCGACCTCGCCGCGTGGATGTGCCATATTCTCATTATATATACGTATTCCTCTGAGTATTTAGATTTTGTTTAATGTTGCTCTGGTGTTACAAAAAAAAATATAGGTGTGTTTTATTTAAACGTTACGTAAAACCTAATTTATATTGATTAAATTGGTTCAAATTAATATTCGAAAGTGGTATGTCCCTGTAGGATTGGTGACATTAAAGTTTTTTATGATATTTAATATAAATCGTGGTTATCGCCTAATAATAAATGATTGTTACAGCGCTACTACGCGGTAATGTAAGGCGCTCGACACAGCAGGCTTACATAAGACGTCAGCGCATGGCCAGATGCCGCGCAGACAACCGGGCGTGCCAACGTTTTATGACACGTCCACCTCCGTTGTTGTGTCGTCCCGACCCACGTCTTCACAACACATTGCCTTTACGTCTAGTAATAAAACCGTGGGGCCTCGGCAATCGAACTAACGTAATCTTTGTACTTATTTTTATTTCTCGGGAGAGAAATTCGAGCCAAGAAATTCACACGCAATTCCAGACGAAAATATATCTTATATATAAGACATTGTGTGGATTTTACGCCAGAGCTTCTATTAAATATTTAAATATTATATTTAAATATTTCACTTGCTATATTTGTTCTGAATGTTGTAAAATCCACAATGAATACGTAAAACATGGGAAGTAAGTAATAATAAAAATGTAGTAACTTACACTACCTTCTAAATCAGTAGTAATTGTCACTTCATCGGTACTTTTACTTTACATTTATTAATATCATTAGTAACAAGTACTTGATCGCTTCACTGTTGCACACGGGGTTGCTCCCAGAACGAGAAGCGCTACAGCCATACTCCGCTACACTGACCAAGTCTTAAGAAGAACCCGGTGGAAGCTCCAAGGAGATAAATTAGATAAATGGCCTAATATCTCTTGGGAGACTTTAAATACAGTTTAGAGATACTCAACACATGACGCCGATATTATTTACGCTAATCTGTTCTAGAAGATGGGATAAGCTAAGAACCTTCTACAGTTATCAGATAGACTTTTAAAATAAAAGCTTGTAAAATGGTAGCATTGGTAGTAAAGTCGTTAGCCTATTTGGGTTAATTTTAAGTTATCAGCCTTTATGTTTTGCTTTATATGTAAGTATTCCCTATTCGGCGCTGCGTTACCCGATCCTAGGCGCACAGAAAGCAGCTGTAGTCTGCTGTTGTTTTCGTTTCTTCTTGTTCGTAAGACATATTATTCCACATAGATAGTTCTAGTCGTTCACGCAGCGTGACAGCGAAATCCCTGTGTATTGGTTTATGAGTGAGATGGTTAGCACTCGATATCTCACAACATTTTGAAACATAATTTGTGACCGTGTAGTTCTTGAAGCCATGCCAAGTAGCCGTGTGCCGTCGCGCCCCAGTTCGAAGGATGAAGGCATAATCAACGGGAAGAGACTTTCGGAATGTGCAGTGTTGAAAGTAGGGCCCTTAGGTACAAGGCATATTGTATGAGAGACTCTAGAAATACATAGTTCATCAAAATTTTAAAACAAAACACGAGGGTTTTATTTTAAAATTTTGATGATGTATTTACGCAAACTCGTATAAAATGAAATAAAGCATGATCAATTATACCGTTTCGGTTAAGGTTCAGATCTACAGTCATACTGACATAATGCTAGCTGAACGAATGTAGAATAAACCAATAATCTCAATCTTACAATTCTTTTAGCGGTAGGTTGCACATGTCATGCCGTCTCCCCCGAAACATGTTCTGCTTCTGCGGGAATTTGTAAAGAAGGACAAAGGGTAAGATTGACAAAACTGTGCGCAAGGTATGTCAGCACATAATTTATTTATGTATTTACACAAAATAACACTACGCCTGCATAATCCCGAAAGAGTAGGCCAATAAGAGTAGTATAACCTGGTTTCAACAGTCTTCTTGTAAGACTCATATAACGGGGGAGAAGCTATTGCCATAAATCGAGAACATATCCAGACTGCGTTCTACTGCTGGGAATTTATAGTTAAAAACCTAATAATGTTTTCTACGACCCGGGAAATGAACCTACGACCAGTTCAGCATTCGCGCTTGTCACCACTAGACTAAAGAGCCAACCAATATTGGATGCCCCAAAAATGTATTATCTCTTTTTATCGGTGACTCTGTTTTATTTACAGGTTTGAACCTTATGTCAGCCATGAATTTATCAAAAAAACATTATTTGACGGAAATTTTTAAAGTTGCAATCATATCTTACTTTAAAGGTTACTGCGCTGAGATACGCAATTTCGTAAATGTATAGAACGTCTGCAACAAAGTGCTAAACGCTCCCAAGAAAATATCTGCGAAACATGAAGTATAATATGAGAACATTTCATTTTCTTTGTCAGTAGTTCGTGTCAGCGGCAATTACAGCTGTCCCGTTGCGACAATATCCGCTAATTGGGTCAGCTTTTATCGCGTTCATCTGATTGCATTACTTAGCTGTGTTTTCGTTCAATCTATTATGATAATTCGCAAAGGGCTCGGGTTTGACTACAGCTGTAGCTCACGGAACCTTGTAGGTAGTAGAACAGAGATGTGCAGCCTAGTTTGAATTTAATTTGATCTTTTACTCGTTCGAAAGTCGAAAGTATTTAAGGAGGTCTTTTAATAGTACGCAATTTTATACGCAAATAGTATCAAAAATAGCTAAACATCTTGGAAATCCGTAACACAGTTAAACTAGCCGGAGACCGTACCCTTCTTGGCTATCGGGCAATACATATGGATGAAAGTTACTAGATAAACATTTGCATATACAGGTGCGTGAACCTTGGTGGGAACCAAGAAACAGAATAAGTTGTCATGCCATTAGTCAAAATTAATTTTTATCAGTTCAATCGTTAATGTCAAACTGTTCAAATTTAACGACGTAAAAATATCCGAAGTTAATGAAACAAAACATTAAGCATGAATTTATAAACACATTCCCCATTGCCGGCGCTTTGTTCCGGCCGCAGTCGGCGCTCATCTTCCGAACCAATCACTGTCGCCCTTTGTTGTGCCGGAGTTATTTTGGTGTTTGCGGTCCTCCTTGTGCGTAGGAGGAATTTCCGATGCAAAGGGATGTATTTTTAGTTCCTTCAAAAACAATCTGTTACTGGGAGTTATAATGCAATGTTTTTATAGTGCGTAGATTTTTTGATTGCGGTTAAATATTGATGGGTAGTGAATTCGCATTAAAAGCAAAAATGTATGACAGAATGGTTTAAAATACTTTCTTTTTTTATAAAAACAATAAATTTACATACTTAAACTATCGTCGTAGGTACATACATATCAGCTCAGTTACTAGCAGACCTCTACTAAAACGACAGTAGCCAGTCGTACACGAGTCTTCTCTTGCCGCACTGCTTGAGCGAGCTTGCCCCTGCATCCCCACATTTCTTACTGAACTTATTTAAAACCCTCGTTTAACAATAACTATTCCGGTCAGGTTTGTTACTCGATTAATGAATATTTATGTGTTTTCGGGACGATTTACGTCCCTGGGACGACGGGACGATTTACGCCGTAAAATATTGTTTGCATAATCCTTACTTCTTACTTCTTACTAGTCTTATTTTATCTTACTAATATTATAAACGCGTAAGTTTGTGAGCGTAAGATGTTTGTTACTCTCTCACGTAAAAACTACTGAATGGATTTTAACGAAACTTTGCAATAATATAGCTTATAAATCAGAATAACACATAGGCTACAATTTATAAAGATATTCTGTGAATTGTCCAAAATATCAAGTACACGTAAGTAGAATATGCCGAGCTGGTATCCGCGTGTCGTCCCTCGGCTCTCACCTCTAGCTCGCCTACTCATCTTTTTATCTAGGTATTAAAAAATTTTTCTTTTAAGCCGCGAGCACATCAAGTACACATACCTATAGATATGTTAAGATGACCGTGCAGTATATATATCTGAATTTCTATATTTAGAATATGTCGTAAAAATGATAAACACATGACAATTCTGAAAATTGCGATGTCATGTTTATCGCTAACCTTCAGTAGTTTGGCTAACATTGTCTTCATGGAAAACTGGGTTAAGGAAGCATATACATACATCGAGCATAATTATGTTACGTTTCTTGTGTAAAGAAAACGAACTAGATACATTGTTATTTTATTAGTAACTTAATAAATGTTTCGCTGCCTGATTTTGTTACTTTATTTACTTAGCACACACGAAATATTGCAAAGCAAGTTGCTAGGCGTTTCCATGAAATACTGATTCGTATGAGTCAATGCTAACACATGGCATTACTGGGAAGTTAACGTAATGATTGATTTCTTACAATAATAGCGTCAAGACTAAAGTTGTTATAGCGACAGTTGTATAAGAAGCAAGGTGGGTCATTAAAGGTAGAATTATTGGTTTGGTGTTCTCTGTCTAGCCCATAATATTGCAAATAAAAAGTTTGTTTCTTACTTTCTTTTATAACGGACCTGGCGTGAATATATATTATGTTGTAACTTTTTATATACAAACGTTTTAAGTTAATTAAAGGAGACAGAACTCAATGTTCTATTAAAGTGTCGCGACGTTTCGGCCCGATTAAACTTGTGAGAATTGAGCTTAAGGTTTCAGATGGTTAAGAACGCAGTAATATAAAACAAATCCTATCTACTTGCTACTTACTTCCGGTGGTCCAATCATCACTATTTTTAACTTCTTCAGGTTCATTTCCTTAATATGTTGATATCTTAAACCATCTAATGTCTAATCAATTATATATCAAAGTACTATACGGCGGACGATTAAATAGAAAACACTGTGTGAGGATTCATTTTCACTGTGTTTATGACAACATGACATGTGTTTGTTAAGTAGTGGATTGCCTAGGCAACGCTTGACATCGTTTTTAGTTAGACCATAGTATTCGTTATATTAAGATAAAATAATAAAGAATGAAGAAATGGGATTATACGTATGTATATTAATGGGAAATTTTAATGAGTGTGATGTGATATTTGCAAATAATTAAAGTAAATCATTGTAATGATATTTCTTTACTTACAATTTCTTGAGTGTATTTTTCCTAAGAAAAAAAAACCATATATATTATGTACAATACTTAAGGTATTTACATTTACATTAAATCGCGACGATTCAAATAAATGATGTATTGCTAATATTAAACAAAAACATGCAGCCAATGTTGTTTCTAAGTGTCTTTTCGTATTAAATTTATAACTACACACAAATTGAAACAGCAAACTACACACACTGACCCGAGTTTGACCTCAATTAGCAATTAAGTTATGCTATGAACATGTTATAGCGGTGATATAGACACCGGGGTATATATTTGTACTCCATACCTGGATAGACAGTAAAACCTGGAAAGACAGTAAAACCCGCCAACAATATTCTTTATAAATGTTAGAAGAAGCATTGATTTTTTTTCTTCTAACCTGCTTTATTTCGTCAATTTTATACATAGATATTTGAGATATAAACATTTTAACTATAAGTTGACTGCCTTGTTGGTCGTGTTGGTTGCAAATGCGACTGCCGATCGGGAGGTCCCGGGTTCGAACACTACAAAAGAGTTTTTCTAATTTAGAAATTTTCTAGAAAACCTAAATTTAAAATTCTAGTAGTGGTTCGGAGTCTCGATATGTGCCCGATGCATGGAAATAGGTTCACCACCTATTCCAT
>DWEJ01003377.1:0-10490 GCA_018245835.1 Mysoria sejanus stolli | reverse complement strand
GAAGGAGAGAGGGGAGAGGCAGAAAGGGGGGAAGGGGAGGCGAGGGGGGAAAGAGAAAGAGAGAGAGGGAGAGAGGGAGAGGGAGAGAGAGAGAGAGAGAGAGAGAGAGAGAGAGAGAGAGAGAGAGACAGAGACAGACAGACGCAAGTGCGACGTTTGAATGTATAATTATAACGGGAGAGTGGTTAATGATGCATGTGAAGAGTTGATATGTGATAAGTAGTAGATGATTGTGTTTGCGTGTGTGTGTACGTGTGTCTGTGTGTGTTTGCTTTCTTGTTGCTGTCCGTGTCTCGTCGTCGTCCGCTTGTTAGTCGTTGGCTATATTGGATGAGTCGTTAGTCAGTTGGTTTGTCGCTTTTGTACTTTAATGTCGTTGCGTCATCACTTTTGCGTCGGCAATTTTTTAAAATTTTTTGGCCCTGTTCGGTATGTATCGTTAGCGTGGGAGGAATCGGCGCGAACGCCGATGTAACTCATAATTCACTGGTATCATCATCTCCTTCGTGGAAGGTTTTGGGTTCAGTTATGTCCGTATGATCAGTTGGTTTTAAGGTCATGCTTCTGTGCTCGTTTTTCCCAAGGTCATATATATTCATCACTTCATCTTCGTAGCTAATAGATTGGACTATTTTTATTTTGATAGTGTCGTATGTATATCGCGAATTATCTAAACGGCTACGTTAGCATAAATGTATACGTAACATTCCGCCTGCAATCTTCGTGGAGGTAGACAGAGGAGTGCAGTACACTCGCACGTTTCACCGTTTCACCGGTTACGTTTACGTCCAACTATGGAATAGGTGGTGAGCCTATTGCCATACATCGGGCACATATCCGGATGGATACCCGAAAGCCCTTACTGGTACCGACCCTGGGATTCGAAACCAGGAACTAGATTAGTATACGTGTATACATTCTTATAAATCTACATTCTACAAGAACTTATAGAACTTTGACACTAACACTTACATTATCTGTCTGTCACAAGCGATACTTCATTTTCAACACATAGTCAGTCGTCAATACGAAATTGTATCCCCTACTAACAATATTCCCTCGCTGGCAGGTAAACGGCAAAACGCTAGAGAAGCGTACGCCCCTAACGATCGTACCGCTCGTAAATATTCACGAAGTCCCAAGTTCGACGCTGTAATGTCCAAATACGAAAGCGTACTAAAACCTAAATGCAAAGTTAGTTTGCATTCAAAATTATTCCAGGCTGATTATGTACAGAAGCGCAGTCGGAAAGAGGACGCAGTAGGAAAGGATGCTCTGACTTTGTACAACCCTAGTAATCATAGCAGTAGATCGAGCCTTTATTCAGTGCAGTCCTTAGAACCGGATAGGTGTGCGTCTAATTTCGCGTATCGTACAAGGTCCTTACCACGACAGAGGGTCGAGCGAGCCCAGAACAAGTTATACAGAACCCAATCGCACACCGGATTCATCAATTCTGTCAAAGACCCCGAGCCGACACATTTCCATGTACCAAAGTGTAACTCCTGCGGTGCTATCAACAACTCCTACGCGTGGGAAGTACTAAAGAATAAAACCAACTTTAAAGCGAAGCAACAAGGTGCATTTTACTGTGCTCCTGACGATATTAATGATAAATGTTTGCAAGAAACCGAAATCGCACCCGATGTAGTTCAAATCAAAGCGCTTCATGTACCGGTGTTCCATTTGCCTAAAGAGCAAACCGTGGAGTTTATACATTGCCAGGAATTCAACGAAGATAACTACTTTGAAGACATCGACAATAGTTTTTCGACGAGCAATCGAACGATTGTTGAAACTAAGGAAGTGATTAATGACAAGTTGAACGCAAAAGTTGAAGGCATCGTTGTTATTTCTGATGTAGATGTAAGAATTGATCAAACAGTGTACAAAATTACAAAAGATCCATCGCCACAGGAAACTGTTGTCCTTCATGAACGTACACTTAATATGGATGAAAATGCGCCTAATGATGATAATAAGAAGGATGTGGTAGAAGGCAAATACCACAGTTTCACAGAGGACATGGATTTCGAACAAGCAGTATACGATAGTCCAGTAAAAGAGTTGGTCGAGAAGGATATAAGGGATTATTCGGTGCCCATAAACTGCTACTGCGATGATTACGCTAAGAGAGATTTGAGTCCGAGAAAATCGCCACAAAAATGCATCGAAATATCCAAATTAACCGTTTTAGATCCAATTTCAGAAGAGTCGAAGAGTTCATACGGCGACCAGTCTTCTAACGAGAGTGGTAAAAATTCGGATTCGGTTACAGACAATTTGAGAGAGGAATCTTCCTTGAAGACCTTATCAATTGAGGATAATAATGCTAAAAATAATATACAAGAAGTGGGGATTGTGGTGCCCTTAGTAGAACTCAAACATGAACATTTGAATATTAAAGGTTCGCCGGTTGACATAAGCAGTATAAATCAAAGATGTGTCAGTGGTTTAGGAACGAATTTAATAGAAGATGAAAAAAGTAAAAATCCGTATGTACTAGATGTATATGAAAGTAGCCATATCATTCCTGTTGAAAAAACGTTCAGAAACGATCCAATCTGTACTGATACATCCTTAATTAACGATGATAAACCAATTGTAATCGAAATTAAAACAAAGCCCGCTTATAATAAGAGCGAGAATAGATTGTTCACAGAAGTTAGTTTAGCGAGTTCTAGTAATGCAACGAGTATCAATTCAACGATAGAGTTTGAAAAACTGGAAGTGGCTACTGATATTATCTTCATTTTATTAAATAGAATCGATTATGATTGCTCCGAAAGCACTTCTACTGATTCGCGGGTTGCACATGATGCCATAGATATTACAAGTTCGATAATTATTAGCGATCACTTGAAAGATACAGATAAAATGGACGATTCATTTAATTCTATTAAGGATCAAGCGAATGATGCGATAAGTTTTTCTATAACACAAATTATCAAAGCTCTTGATGGTACCGAAAGAGAAGGCAATTTAAACGACACAGCGTCAACAAACGCAAGCAATTCTCACCTTTATAATTCAGTGAAAATAGTGGAAGCCATACTGTATTTCTTGTTTGATAGAGCCGTTTCTCTTAGCACAGACAAAGATAAATTAAACAATAATAGAAAATGTAGGAGCGTTGTAACTGTTGTAGATTATGAAGATATATTGTTCACGGCGGCACCTCTGTGGCCTGATTCTGAAATTATTCAGCACATGGAAAGTGTTACAGTTGAAATTAATGAAATTCAAGCCATTAATTACGACGAAGTTTGCCATGACGCAGATGAGAGTTTTTTCACCATTTCCAATCATACCGAACTTGATAGTAGCAATGTTGACCAGGTCGGTAGAGAAGGGATAGCTCACGAAACAATTGGAACACCGTTTTTTGACACTAATATCTACGAAGACAATACGGCTCAAGATGTCGTCGTGGATTCGAATCAAGACACAATGAACACCGCGTTCGTTGAATCGTCAGAGTTTTTCAGTCGATCGTCATCGCCGCAGAGGGACGACGTGTTGGACATGTGCACCGAATCGCCCATAAAACGCCCGAGCGGCGCTTACGACGACGATCTGAGCGTCCTCTATGAGAAGCACAGCACGATCATGGGCTCTCCGTTCGTGATGCGGGCACCCGTATTGTCCATGTCGCAGACCGTGCACAGCGGCGGTATTAAATACTGGCTCTCATTCGACGACACATACACGGAGCGAGACGAGGATACGTTTCCGAAGCGCTCCAGACGCGCGAAGGCCCCCGATCTTCCAAGCTTCCTGGTCGTGGATTTAGACAATGCTGACATGAGTGCCGTTAGCGAATTGGACAGGCACAAAAGCGTGCTGCTAGACGTGAGAAATGATCAAGACAGTTTGAACGAAGCAGCTTCGACATCTTTCAGAACGTGCGGTTCTGATAACTGCGTGCTTGAAACAAATAGCAATGGAGGACGCTGCGAGAGGGTGTTGTATGACGCGCGAAGGGATCTGCGCGGAGCTAGAAGAATGTACTCCAGTTGGCCACCCTACGAGGAGACGTTGTTTTATAGGATCATATCGAAGTTCAGAATGTCGGAGAGTTTCGATCCCAGCGATTTAGATGAAAATTTGGAGACGACTTTGTAGCTGGATTCTATTGTTTGATACACACGGGGCCTCAATTAAATTATAGCGTTTGTTTTTTATTTTAATACCTTTTGGTTGGTGTATTGTTCGGTTGTGAAATGATTGTTATTATTATTTTTATATAACGGAAATGTAATTTAATTATTAATTAAGGTTACACAAATAATGGTCGAATATTAACGTTAATCGTGTGAATATGACGAACAAACAATTTAACATCAATCTGTATAGTGAACCACGTGGCTTATGTTACAAAGCCGAAAAAGTAAATGAAAGTATTACGTTACTTGACAAATTACTCTGAATTAATGATGACTTAATGGAAAGATATGTAATTACATATTCGAGCTAATTGATCATGCATTTCTTTATGGTATACAAATTCATTAACTTTTATGAAGCACTGAATATGATTGAAATTAATACGCTCATAGTTAATGAAAACATATGTAATTACATATATTTCGGAATATACGAATCTGATATTACGTTAAATCTCCTAACAAAACACATTAACCAATTTGCTAATATTTTTTATGCGCCTTACTAAAAACTTTCAATTGTATTAATTCACCAATTCATTATTTTTTTATGTTTGCCTGCGTTTTGTTCTTTTTTTTTGTTATCGATGATATACGAGATTGTATAGATGGCTTTTTTTTATTTTTTTGACTTTTCTATGTTTATTATTAATGTAATTTTGTGTTTTTCGGGTAGCTTAAGAATTAAGTTTTTGTTAAATCGATGGTCAATACAGAAGTCACTGTTGGAAACTAGTTTTTATGTGCCATAAAAATATATAATTTTTCATCGCCGTATTTGATTAAAGAAAGCTTATATAGCCAGTATCGTCTTTCAATATTCGGACTTCATTAACTTTAATTCAGAATATAGAATTTTCTACAGCAAACATAAAATAATTGAATTAATTTTAATTCAATTCGTAAGCCTCCTAACGCTTGTGCTACCTGCCAGTATGTAACATATTAACCCGCTTTGTGTACATTGCATGCTCTTACAATTAATTTTTAATTAAACATTGTCGCTTGTTTGTGTTAATGTTTCATTTAATGGAATTAATTTTCATTAAATCCCATGAACACCGGCAGATAAAACATCCATGTGTTTACTTACAAGTTATCTTATATATTATGTGCTATGTGTTGCATAAAATATAGAAAAATAACATAATTTGATAGCTTTTTATTATTTTTTTGACTACTGTCGTTTCAATACCCGAAAATTATATTACTGTTGGCGAAATAATGGAATTAATATAGCATTTAAAG
Source organism: Mysoria sejanus stolli (assembly GCA_018245835.1). Lineage (NCBI taxonomy): Eukaryota > Metazoa > Arthropoda > Insecta > Lepidoptera > Hesperiidae > Mysarbia > Mysarbia sejanus. Next base: position 5,076 of record DWEJ01003377.1, on the reverse strand, counting down.
AGACTCGTGAAGATTCAATTAAACAGTACATATATCATAAAAAATTGTATTTATAAATATGTCAAAATAACATCTTTGTTCTCTATTTTGTTCTAATTATTGCCTATTATTCCAAATACACGCTATGTTTGTGCTTAAACCACAGCTTGAGTGTTCGTCATTGCACTGTTGTTGCATCCTTGCATGGTATCCACTAACACAGGTGAGTTGAATTAATTGCATGTTTTTAATTCTACATTAAATCGCATCAACGTTGGCTGCATTTGTCGTCAGCGGCCTAATACTGGCTCTACTAATGTTGAGTGTTTTTTGGTTAGGATTTTTAAATTTCTGAACATTTTCGTTTTTGGTAAAAGAATATTTAATTAAAAATGTACATGTAATTTTATTTAATTAACGTTTAATTCAATACACTCTATATCCAGTTAATAGTAAGTCTTTAAACGATTTAATATAATATTAAACTGTATAACACAGCTGACTCACTTGTTTATTTAAACATAGTCTATAAAACATATGTGTTTTTAGCTGAGCACACTGTGAATGGCGACCACTCCGACGCGCACCAGAGCACCTTCTCGCATAGCAGTAAAGAGGTACGTTCGCATTTTAATTAGTTTAACCGCTCCATTAATCGCCCGTCTATACGCGAGAGTAGGCGTTTAATGAGATTAACGTTTCAATCATAAACGCTAGTGGGTACATTTCACAATTTAGTTTATAATTTTTTTTGGTATGTCGTCATCATCAGCCTATTGTAGTCCACTGATGGACATAGACCACCCCTGATGGATTTCGCCCATAATCCCCGCGCTGGGCATGGAGTTGACGATAGCAGATTATAGTAGTGGGTTTATTAAAATAAATCATTCAGTTCCTCTATATGTCCCAGGGCTCCCCTTCCAAGGAGGTGTCCACCGAGGACTCCCCGAAGAAGGACAAGAAGAAGAAGAAAGGCCTCCGGACGCCCTCGTTCCTGAAGAAGAAGAAGGAGAAAAAGAAGGACAAATCCAGCGCGCCGCAGCCCGCCTAGAGGTGGCTTTTTTGTTTATGCATTAATGAACTTAACATTGCATCAATTAATGGATAGTTAAAATGTATGATATATCAAGTAATTGTACAATATATAAAGAGAAAACTTGGAAAGGAATATTTACGTGAATATAATTATTATAATAGATTTTATGCACATCAACCGCTTCGCTGGTCGTTTTGGTTGCAAGCACGACTACCGATCAGGAGGTCCTGGGTTTTGTACCCGGGTCGAGCACTATATCGTCGCAATCGTAGAACGATGACGGATCTGATATTTTCTAACTTTCCAGGAGTGCACTTTGAAGATTTGTTTTTACGTTAAATAAACAAACAAATCCGTCCGTGTTCAACTCTGTATCTCCGTTGTATAATACAGAATTAGAAAAATGTGTTTGTTTTATAGTAAAGTTAAGTATTTCAAGTAAAAATACGCCAAGAAAGATTTCAGAAAAAAAAAATAAATAAATCCATTGTTGTTCTATGACTGCGACGATAGAATCTTATTTTCTAGTAATGGCTCAGAGTCTCGATATGTGCCCGATGCATGGCAATAGGCTCACCACCTATTCCGTAGTGGGACGTAAACGTAACTGATGAAACGTGTGAGTGTTCTGCATTCCTCTGCCTACCTCTTCGGAGAAATACAACTAACCAACTATTTGTTTCGTTCACAGATAAAACTCCAAAACTTCACTGCCATCTCGCTTTCGACCGTAATTTGTAAGGACGTCTCCACAATTATTCCTGTGAAGTACCCCTATTTTTCCGCTTGTTATTATGAACTGTCTTCTTTTGACCTATATTTGACGGTGTTGTAAAGAGATCCCTTGAAAATGTGCGTAAAACCCACCTAACGGCGTGCCACGTTGCCGGCGGATAGATGCGCTCAAGTCGCTGAGCCTAGCTTGAGCCTACGCTCAGGAATGAGCATACACTCAACGCAGAGAAAGCTACTCATAAGAGCTCACAGCTGAGCTAATTACTCGAAACTGAGCAAATGACTCGAAGCTGAGCATACTGCTATGAACTGAGCATCGGCTCAGAGCGTTCGGCCGCTTTAGTGTTTCGAAGCTATAGTATATAGAAGCAGATTTTGCAGTCCTTTTGATTTGTTCTTTTGATTTTTTTTATTTACTCCTTTATATTTATTTGACGATGAATTTTGGAAATTTTAATAATGGAACTTTACGATATTCCTTCCGTTTTATCACGTGACTTGCCAAGCGTCTTATGAAATATTTGAGTTAATTTTATTCTTTTTTTTTCTTCGTTTTTAATTATCTATAGTTTGTTTCGAGCGCTCGTGTTGGTTTTGGCGGGAAATGATTAAAGTTGAACGCTGTCATTGTCGTGACAGGAAAAAATTATTACATGTAAGTAATGACATTTTCTTTTTAACTTTTATTAAAATGCAATACAGAATGTAGGAAGCAAATTTTATTTTAAAGTTTTCAAATAAAAAACGTGTGATGATTTCTCTTTTAAAAAATATTTACTTATGAACCAATCTTATGAATATAATAAGATATTAGGTATAATAAAAACGTATTCTATTTCTTGCTTTTCATAAATCAGGCTTTTTTTATTATTTTAATAGTTAGTTTTTTTTTCAAGTCAATGAGTTAATAAAGTTTTTTTATAAGAAAATTATTTCAAAATACATTTTAAATGATTATGAAATATTTTTTCAATCACTCCTGTAATGGATGTTTTAATGTTGACATGCAGAATTTGAGAAAGTATGTTTTAGTAGTTTTTTAAATGTGCAAAGAAATTAAATTGTAATCACTGAATGCAGAGTTTTTAGTTTTTTTTTCATCGTAAGAGGATTCAAAAGGACACTTCAACTGACGTTTCCAGTACAAAACCAACGGGGGGCCATTTGGTGCAACATTAACTTGTATTTTAATACGGCATATAATGCTTTATGTGTTAGGGGGAGGGCGGCAGGAAGGGGGGTGAGGTTCCCCCACGCCATTCGTGCTTTTAAAATTATCGTGTTATAAGTACCACAATCGCTTGCACGACACCGACGTGACCCTGATGGCAAATGACCAGTCGAGAACAGTATGGTGACATTGTGTTGCCACTTTTGTATAGGAAAAATGTTATAATGTTTATTATACGTTTGTATGAGTAATATAAATAAATGGAATGTATAAATTGGTGGAATTCGATTTTTTTTAGTACATTTTTTTTAAATACCCACCTGGAATCTTTCATAGCAGTGCAATTTGAAAATGTCACCGTTGATTTGAAACCGTAAATTATACAAATATATGGCTTAATTGATATAATATTTAATGTAATACCTGTTTTTGCGGCGCACGTATATTTTTCTAGAAATTTGGGAATTTCTGAGCTGGCAATACATCAAGTGGTTCCTTTACCTTCAGTGCGAACAGTTTGCCGCTAGCGATACGTACTGACCACTGGGTGGAACATGGGGCGTGCCGTCGTGTACAATGTCGCACACAAGGCGTCCTGGTTTAGTACTTGGATGTTGCGCGGGTGTTATACCTTGAACTAACCCCTCCATGTCCAAGGAAATGACGTCATTGACTTTTATGGATTGTCTTAAAAATTGTATTAATAACGCGGCGACTATATAACAGCTATGATTATTAAATGTTATATAAATTAAGTTATATATTTTTTACCAAGTGTTGCACTTTTGTGAAGTGTTTCGGATGAAAATCACTGCGTTGTCGGCATTATGAGAATTAAGAAAATCTATTGTAACAATTTGAAATTTGAAAATGGAACTCTCGACGTCGGTGATTGGAAAGCGTGCAGGCTTTGTTCGTGAACGGAAATTATAATTTAAATATTATTATAAACGAAGTATAATATTTATATAGCACTTTATTGATGTAATGTTAAGAACTGTCGGCTACGATTGTAGGTTTTTAACTTATTTTCCCATTTTTTTTCGTAGTTCTTGATCGGATCAATTCGCGCGCATTTTTTCTATGGCGGGTGTTTTTCGAATGAAATCTATTTAAAATTAATTACAACTGTTGTTATTATTATTATTATTATTAATTTTACAAACATTGTCCGCCTTTATTTAAATATATTTAAGTGACACGTAAATAATTTTTAATATATCTATGTAACAATCGGCGATTTGTTAGAATTCAGGGCTTGTGTTTTTTTTTTGTATAAAACTCCCGCCATGTTGAAAAAAGCGCGCGCCAAAGTTATTAAAAGGTGAAATAATATGTTGTTATAGGGCCCAAGTTATTTTGTAATTAAAAGTATATTTTAATAAGATTTATATTATTTCCACGCGTGGGCCTTATCAATTTGACATTACCTAGAATAAGTCTAGCGTTGTTAAAATGACAAGTTGATTTTTTTTATTGTCACGTTGCGATCCCGGCTGTGCGGCCGAGTTTATTACTATTTTAGTATGTAATTTGTAATCTTCAAAACAATTGACACAGGCATTTCTTGCAACCTTTTGTGTATTTGTAATGAATAAATTATTAGTTTTAAATCCATCTGGTTTCTTTTCCCCGAGTCACAAAATGTTGCCAGCTTCGCAACGTACGGTACTTTAGTTGTTAAGTATTAGCTTAAAAGAGTTTATTTGTATCATGTATTTTTTTATTTCTACAATATATGCTGTTTGAAAGATTTATTATGGAGCCATTTGTTTTATTTTGTTTTTTCTTTTTTTTCTAATTTTTACCATCATTCAATTAAGTTATTAGTTAGTACTCTCTGATTCTGATCAATAACATTATTATTATTATAGTACATTAAAAACATCTTATAGTAGTTTACAAAAAGTAAATCACACCCGTAATCCCCGAAGAGGTAGGCAGAGGAATGCAGAACACTACCATGTTTCACCGGTTACGTTTACATCCCACTATGGAATAGGTGGTGAGCTTATTGCCGTGCATCGGGCACATATCCAGACTATGAACCACTACTAGAAAATCTAAATTAGAAAATACTAACAGTAGGTACTCGACCCGGGTTTGAACCCTCCCTCTCTTGATTGGCAGACGCTCTTGTTAAATTTTTCCT
>DWEJ01003376.1:0-10491 GCA_018245835.1 Mysoria sejanus stolli | reverse complement strand
TAAATGAGTATTTAGTAGAACTTACAATATATTTCTGGACAGTAGTATTTACAGAAATATTTTGAATCGAGTGTTGCTGGCAGACGTGATTTTTTTATAACGTGATTTTTTTATAATATTATTCTAAGTAAAAGCTTGAGTTTCAGTTATTACATTTGCAGTTGTCTGTACGTATTTGTATGCACGTACGTATAATACATTTAGTACTCTAAAGGATAAATTTAGACATTCAGATTATTTTAGCTTCATCCAAATAGCAGGTGCCTACTAAGTGATTTTTGATATTTTTCCAATGATTCATTATCGAAGCAAAGTGAAATATGAGTATCATTAGGTTATCGTAACTCCGCTAAGAACAGATTAGTGGAAGGATCAATGTTAAGTGAGGGCGAAGGGGAAAGATTACAATGAGATGAGACAGATAGAACGCTAATCTTCCGTAATTAACGTCAATTACATCTAAGCTGCCTGTATAGCCTGATACCGATTTTATTGCATGTTACGGTGGTTCGGGCGTTTAGATAGATCCTCCACTGAAAATGTTGTGGCAAGTGAAATCTGTACAATGGTATCGCTTCTTGAAAAATGATCAAGGCTGTTTCGATATTTATGAGGAAACAGTACGCGAGGACAACTAGAGGACGTAAGTGTAACGTGAAACCTAGGAGAGTAGTACACTCCTAGGTTTTACGTAACGTTTACGTCCCACTATGGAAGAGGTGGCAAGCCTATTGCCCTACACCTGGCACCTGGTTTTTTTTTATCAAAAGTATTTTGATTGTTATCAAGACCGCATGGCGTGCGCTTAAATCCTTTCATTTTCCATGCACGGATACTAATTAGAGCACATTTAAATTAAATAGTGTTGTTCCTATTTATTTAAAGTTAATTAAAAATTTACTCGTCTCTCGGCACTCTTTGCCTACTCCATAATTGACCTGGCGTAAATGTATGCATATGTTAAGTAATAATTCATGTTTATTGTTTTAATTCCTTACTCTATCGTTAAATAATCGAATTACTATTTCTTAACCAATTCTATTAAGTAATATTAATCGATATTTGGCGCTCCGTGCTCTCTGCCTACCCCGTAAGGGACCTGGCGTGAAGATATGTATGTATGAATTAATCGTAATTTTCCTTACGCATTCACTTAGCCCTTTATAATCTTATCCACGTACTGTCAAGATAATATTTAAGTATTTTGATATTAATAAATTTTATTTAATTTCATAAAAATAAGTAGCAATTCTTATGAAATGTATTTAAAATTTATTGGCTACAAAAAAGAAACTTTGGAGAAATGGCGAATTGCATGCATAAAGTACTCGTATTTTTTAGCAGCCGATATTTAAAAAAATATCTACGAATATCATGCAAAAAAATATTTACATATATAAAAAGTCATCATACATTGATTCTTTTATTTCTTTATATTCAATTTCTTTATATTGTCTTAAATTCACTACAGGTTTGTTTAAACAAGCCTGACTTAAATGTGGCCGCCACTCACTCTTATATTATTCAAAGCTTGTCAATCGTTTTAGACTCATACGTGTCATACGTGAAATTAATTTTTTTCGAGTGTACAACGTTATATATTTTTCAATGATGTCTAGCTCGTGATCTAATGGACGTATTTTTATTATTTCTTAATGCACCTGTGTCAGCAAGAGCAACCAGATATTCGGTTACTCAATCTGGGTGCAGTTAATCTTAAAAGTATGTAAGTTAATCTCAAAATACCTTTTGAAGATTACACCATACATACCTATATAAAGGCGAGTGTATCTCCTGCTTTGAAGTAATAAAAGAGAAATTGCTTTGGGGATCGTATGGTTGTAGAGAGAACTAATGGACAAAATTAATTATGTACCGCTTCAAATAAATCCTTTTAAAATGTTCGTTTTAAGACTAATGTCCTTCACACCTTAGCGTCCTCCATAACATTATCTAAGGCATATGAATTCTGTTGGATGAGGTCCATATACACTTGTGAAATAATAAAAGGTTGCGAATAGGATTCAATTTGATTTTATTTAAGCATTATCTTCTCACCGCGTATATGTAGGTATGTGTTGCTATTTGGTATTCACGTATTTTTGTAAAGTAAGCATTGTTTGCCGTATCTCCCAAAGCCGGTTGCGCGTAATTTATTAAGCCCCTCATCATTTTTTCCAATTCTCACTTCGCCGGCCTTTATTCGGGCACACAAAATGTAACCAACTTTAAAATATTAAGGGACAGTCGGGAAACCCGTATCAGGTGTGCGTAGAGGTGGTTACAGGTTGCGATTCTTGTAAGTTAAAAATCAATAGTGATCAGTGTCAAGCATAATCAAATGATAAAAATGAATAAAAAAATACCATACAAGCATAATGGTAATTTGTATGTTAGCGTTATGACATGATGCCAAGCTTCTTGTTCACGCTATTTCCATGTATATTATTTTCGATGCATTTGATTCTCGCGGACAGGGCGCGGAGACAGGCTGATGTTGATGATGATGATCATGATTTGGTTCTCGTGTGATCTCTCTCCTTGATTTGCTAAAATTTTTTGTTCAAATGGTCATTTCATTTTTAGATGTTTGGTACATATGTATTAAAAAATCTTATAATAAACCATGTAAGCTCAAATAAAAATGTCAAGAAGGCAAAACTTTTTCTTTATATACAGTGTTTGTACTGATAATTATTTTGGATATATGTAACATCACGCCTGTAATCCCCGAACAGGTCGGTAGAGGAATGTTCACTTTCATGTTCACTTTCATGTTTCACCAGTTACGTTTACGTCCCATCATGTAATAGTGGACGGGACTTTGCTATACACTGGCCGACTTGGACACACTTCGAGCCACTATTAGAAAATCTAAATAAAAAACAGCAGTGCCTGACCGGGGATTTCAACCCAGGACCTCCCGATCACCAGACACGCTTGCAACCAACACGACCAAGGAAGCAGTCTTATTATTTTGGATATGACCTGAAAGAGACGTGTCGGATCGTGTAAATTTTGTACAGGGTTGTCGGAGTCACCGCTTCGTGGATCCCCGGGCCAATTTGCTCGGAATCGGGCACGAGTACCGACCGTAATGATTGTTTGTTACGTAACAGGTACCCGGTTTATTTGCTCGATCCGGTTTAAATATTAACCGTGCCGGTTAAATATGAACGCAGATAAGACACGACCGGCTCGTTATTGTTATGTTCTGTACGTTGGAAGATAAAAGTTCTGACTCCGCTCTATTTTCATTAGTCCCTGTGTTTTGCTATTGTTTTAGGACCTTAAGAGTTTGTCCGAAGGTATTTATTTGATAATTACATAAATATAAGCATCCCTTGTTTGTATTGTATATTTTGTAACAGTTTGTGTTATGTTCGTATAATAGTCTTTTGGATCTCTGTCTTCTGGATTTCTGTTATATTACCTTTTGCTAAGTTTTTAGTTTAACAGTTGTTGTATTTTCTGAAAGTTGAGTTTCAATATTCTTTTTTCACATTAGCTTTAATATGCTTTATTCAAGTATATAATAACGAGACGACTGATAAATTTGAAACTTTGTATGTCTCCATCTTTTGAAATATTGTACCTTCGTTCATTCAATGCTTGGGAAAATCACATTACATGTCAACATCGAACCACTTTTGTATTGAGACTTTCCTAGCCCACTTAGAGGATTCTTGAAGCAACGCCTGAAAGATTAAAAATTACAGGTTGAAGACCGTCCTAGAGCTATTTAAATTTCAGCACGAATAAAACTACGAGTTAGAAATAGTATTGTGTAGGATTGTTTTTAATCAACTTAATATCGTGATAGTACAGGCCTTTTAAATGACTTTAGACGGAAATTGCGTGGGTAGATATATTTGCATAACAATTTTGACTAAACTATGACAAATTTACTAATCACTTTAAACAATAAAAGTTATCTTTACGAAACGAAATGTGTATGCCCTTCGAAATGAAATACATTAATAAATATGTAAATATAATAATTAATTAATTACTTTTAACTATAACTGTGAATTTTGCGAAATGAAATATACACAGACAAGTTCATTAGATCCATATCCCATATCATATTGTTCAAATTCGTTACATTGTTTTAATGGTCACGTCGCCGTCTCATTGTGAGTATTGTCTACTGTGTAAACTGGATTCGATTTTCGGTTTAGTATGAAGATATAATAAAACATTCAATTTGTCATCACACCCACGTTTCACCAGTTACGTTTACGTCTCACTATGGAATAGGTGGTGAGCTTATTGCCATACATCGGGCACAAGTCCAGGCTCCGAGCTAGTACTAGAGAATCTAAGTTAGAAAATTCCAACAGTACTCACCTAGGATTTGAATACAGGACCTCTAGATCGGCAGTCGCACCTGCAAACAACACGAACAACGAAGCAACGATACAGACATATAACAGGAACTAAATAAACTTAAAGCACTAGACGACGCGTTTGATAGCGTTTCTCATCATTATATTCACCTAATAAAAATATACGTTAAGCAACAGACAAATTTCAATTACAACTCGAACACAATGAAATTTCATACAATACTCTATCTTGGTACGCCAATATATGTATTTTCCTTGAGTTGTCATGGCAAATACGATACAGTTTGGTATAATAAATATATAAATATATTTTTATTTATCAATTTTTCTAGAATGTGCACGAAAGACACGTGTGTGTGCTAAAATCAACGGTTTATACGTTGACTGGTCTCTTACAAGGCAAATATTGTTCGGTCGGGCTACAATGCTGCGGAATAACCATATCGTGTTGTTTAGTTTGCTCGCGTGGATGGAGCAGATTAGGTTTGTTTGTACTATTAGCAAGTGAAATCGTTTTTAATATTGTCAGTGCGAATTGTTTCGTGGTATATTCGTATCTCTACATGTTATTGTATTATGACAGACGAAACTGTTTACAAAAAAAATTATTGAATACTGCTTGGACACAATAATATAAGGCAATTTTTATGTCATCACGGCAGTTCCGGAAAGGCTTAGTCAGACAACAGCAACTGCGAAATTTTTTTTTCTTAGACCCGACGCGCTTCTTTTGAATTCATCGTGTATAAAGTGCGATGCATATATTAACTGAATGATACCGTGGACGTGAATGGAACTTTGCATCATGTTACTCATGGTTTACATACTACTTGAGCTACTTTCAATGTGGTTAATGGCATAATATTCTTATTCAACGAATGACAGCACCGTCGCTTAGTGGGCAGGACTCTCACCTAGATGAAAGCACCATCATCTCTTATACCTGACAAACGTAAATTTGCCGTCGTTCGGCTGTGCTGTTAATGGGGGATATGAATGGACTCGTGGTTGTTATGCAACGTAATACTAACTAGTCTGATGGTCCAATAGTTATTGACCCAAACTGCTGAGTCAAAAGCTATGCATTCGATTTGCAACCAGAACACATATTTACTTAAAGTAGACGTTAGCTAGTTTTTCGTATCATCACGTATGTACATACATATCTTTGTCAGCTGTGTCGTTACCGTATCATATCACTCATTCGAAATCAGATGACTAAGTGCAAGTTGTTACAAGAAATTGTTAAAAAAAACGTAACATCACGTCCGTTATCCCCGAAGAGGTAAGCAGAGGAATGTAGTGCAATCCCCCATTACGTTTACGTTCCACTATATAATAGTTGGTGAGCTTATTGCACAAATCCAGACTATGAGTCACTACTAGAAAGTTTAAATTATAAAAATTCTATAGTGGCTAATTCTAATTGAACAAAGAACCTCCTGATCGGCAGTCGTGCTTGCAACGAACACGACCAACGAGGCAGTTATAACAAATAGAAATATACGATATCGACCCTTCTATCGTTCCACTGATGAAACATGGGTCTCCCCTCAGAATGAAAGGGTTAAGGACATAGTCTACCACGCTGGCCAAGTGCGGGTTGGCAGAATTCACACGCCTTAAAGAATATTTTTTTTTTGATGATTCAAGGTGTGTAGATTTCCTCACGATGTTTTCCTTCACCGTAATAACCACTTGTTATTACCAAATATCACTATATTTAAACTTAAAACGCACATTTTTAAGAGGTGCGCGCCAGGGATTTGAACCCGGTCGCCCGGAGCTACAGTTCAAATTTCATAACCACTAGGCTATCACTGCTTAGAAATATAAATTAATATAAATGACATATATTAGTAGAAATGGTATATGATGTAAATGTCGTACATAAACATTAGTATATGATTTAAATGTCGTACATATACATTAGTATATGATGTAAATGTCGTACATATACATTAGTATATGATGTAAATCTCGGTTAGACCTAGACTCACTTATCTTGACGAAATGGGTCAGATGCCAGTGGCGTCGTTTCCGGAACCGGCGTGCGAGCGTGAACAGAGGACTTAAAAGGAGCATAAAGTCTGTAAAGATAGATATTATAATTGGTACTCAGTGCTCGCTGCTCACCCCTCAATGAACTTGACGTGACGATATAATAATTGTAATAAATCACTTAAGCTTTACTTTACTTTGCGACATTGAAATGGAATTGTACAGGATTTTCTACAGAGCTAGCAAATTAATTAGGTCTTATTTGATCGCGAATACTTCTCTACAAACAAGACTGTTTGATCGGTTACAACTGAATAAATTCCTCTCCGAGCGCAATGGGAATTAACGCGTTAGACAAGTTCCGTGCCTGCCAATCAACTGTGGGAATAAATTATTTCACCTCGACCTTGTTAAATCTAAATGTGATTGCCATTTAAAATTGAGACAACTGATATTAAAAATGTAAAACGTTACGTAACTTCACGCCTGTAATCCCCGAAGAGGTAGGCAGAGGAATGCAGAACACTCACGTTTCACCGGTTACGTTAACGTTCCACTATGGAACACTCACGAAACATTTAACAATAGAATATGCGTAATAACGCATATTCTATTGTTAAATATAAATATATATTATGCGGATGAATATAACATATTATTAGATGTCATACAATGTTTTATATAAATATATATTTAAATATTCAGCCTGCTCTGGGATCAGATGACCGTGTGTGGAGATTTTCCGTGAATTATTTTACTATTTAAGATTTTTATACTTACAAAAGTCTCTTTAAAACGATGGCGCTTTTTCGTAAAACTCTTAAGAGACTGATGCCCATCAAATTGCCACCCCATAAAGACCTCGAGGGCGCCATTGATTGTCGTTGATTTGAATTATTTGCATATTATAATTAAAGAATTAGGCAGCGCTGGATGCCCGCGGAGGAAACGCCAGTGTTTTATTTACAGCCACTTTTATTTTAATGGCCCATTACAATTCGAAAGACTTAGATTTTTTAATGTAGATGGGACTTCGTTCTTACATAAATGCTCTACGTATAATTCATTGAACTAAGTCTGTATCGCCCAGGCTTACAAATTCACAATTTCGATAAAGGTATTATAATAAGGTATGCACACTTACGAGTATGTCTATCTTTGTATTTCTGACAATGAAAAATATGATAAGCGACGTATCAGTGACAGAGATTGATATTAACCTTACTCTTAAAGATTAACTAGCAGATGCCCGTTCACTTATTCTACCTGCAATGCATGTAAATTTCGTGTAGATTGTACATAGTTATGAATCTACAATTATAATATGATACTAATACTCTTAAATAAAAACTTTACCCATAGTTCAAACTATCAACATAATCATAACTTAACATGATCATAGTTTAACATAATCACAATTCAGCATAGTCATAATTCAGGAATCGAACCTCTGCCCAAATCACTAGGCAATTCCATTTCAATATAGATACAATATTTACAGATTCTGCATACAGAGACCTAATAATTGGAAATTAAACCGGATGAAATAAAGCGTCCGTCGGAAGAATTCTAACCATTGATATTCCGTCAATAATTTGCGATATTCCATTGTGCGCCGTTGACAATGGATAAGCCCTTCTTTCATCCGTTATCGCTTAATACACGTTTAATTTGATTCGTCCAATATTTCCCTCTCAAATGACATTCTCGAACTGCCCTCCTATCCTTTGTTTAGCGTAAAATTATCCGCGAATCACACGTGTAACAATCGCCTGCATTTCCGATTGGTTTTTTTGCTAGTGAATGGTTTAATGCGGACTAATTTTATATTCGTTGCCTTGTTTGTTATATCATTGAGTGAAGGCACTACTGCTGATCGAGTGGTACTGGGTTTGAATCTGAGGTCGGGTACTATAGGGTTTTTTTAAACCAAAAATTTCTTGTAGTACCGGAGTCTGTATATAGCAACAAGCCAAGGAGCCCAGTATATAGCAACAAGCCAAGGAGCCCAGTATATAGCAACAAGCTCAACCCCATACCATAGTGGGACGTACGATTTAACACGTGAATATATTATATTACTTACTGTAATTATTCTAAACATTGACTGTTAAGTATTTAATGCGCTTAATTAATTCTGTTTATAGTCTAATGAAGTAGATGTAATAAGGTATAATGCTTATAGTTTAATCCTTTAAGAACTACTAGTGCGTTATGCGAAGGTAAATATCCCTCCTAAATCCCGTTGACAGTTATCAAGATCAGTAATATCACACGTCCTTGGGGTACCTTTGTGTAAACATAAACTAGTTAAATAATTCAAGATTATTTAAATAATTCGTTATATTTTTCGTTATTATCATTGAGTAATCTATATTCTATATATGAAGCTCCATAGAGGGACGTAAACGAAACATGGAAATATACTACATTCCTCTGTCTATTACGGGTGTAATGTTACGTATTATTATATAATCACTCCAAGTTTTTTACACAGTAGGCGGAGAGCACCGAGTACTGAACGTATGTAGCCGGACGGCTGACGAACGGACGTACTTGTCCATTCGTCAGCCATCACATATCGACGTTACCTTCGGAGACTTCTTAATATCCATAATGTTAAAAAAATAGATTGGTCCCAGAAATGGAGCATTGAAATTAAAGCCATTATAAAACACTCATACATCCTTTTGAATTGAATTTGTTTTCCGAAATATGTACATATAAACTAAACCTAACTCTAAAATGTTGATATAAAAAAGAAATCCGTAGTGGAATACGCAGGACACGTACTTAGCAAGAAACTTAATTGAATTGTGAATATTGTATTACTATTCTGAAGTTATGGTCTCTGGAATTAAATGCAAGAGCGCTCCTTAAATCTTGAAGGGAAGTCGTTTAACAGTTAATACAATTAAAAAATGCAAATCGGCTCCAACGCAGACTGAATCTGAGCAACTGTTGGACGGCTGGCGATGAAGATTATGAGTGAGACAGATGTAGGTACACCTTGCTCTGTAATGTTCCAATGGTACTTTTGCACATCTTGTCAAATACTAATTCTTCTACCTAGCGGACGTATCCACTTTTCCAACGCTGCTTTTTCTCCTCGTAAATAAAATGTTATTCATCCCACGCCTTCCGAATTCCACGACAATATGCGGACATATACACTGTCATTCTTAGCGGGACCGCTAGCTGAGGCGGTTTGAGCTCCCATCCTAGCCGCCAGTAACTCTGGAAGCCTCATTTTAGTCGCCTTTACGACAAGTCGGTGGCGTAGTAGCTCATATTCTGGTCCCGAGCTATAGTTACAAAGTAGCAGTGACCTACTATTAAGTAGTGAACTACTGCTCGTATATATTGGGTCCTGTTAATTTAATTTTCTTTATCTCTTTTCGGGTATTCTTCGATTAAGACAATGAGTTTTTTTCACATTATAGTTATGAATATGCATAGCGTTTTGTTCAATAATGTCAATAAATTGCGTTTTTATGTGTATGTATCTATTAATGTCGATTTTTTATCTTAAACGTTGGCGATAGAACAAGTGTCTTATCTTCCACTAAGGACAATGGGGGTAAGTGGGGTGAAGATTCATGGGGTGCAGATACCATGGGGAGTGCTTATAGTATTATTGGGTTAGTGTAGGGTGAAATTTTAAATAATCGTCTCTATAATTTATAGAGTGCAAGATGTATGCTCATATACGTTTGAGGGTAGATAAAACATTATTAGTTTTTTGAGGTAGGTACATTTATTTACTGACAACAACTTCTCCGGCACCCTTTAAACTAATAGTGTTATGATATATGCATCAGTACCATATAATATGAAGGTATAAGAACGTTACACATATTCAATGTACTAAAAATAGGAATTCTCCTCGGGTCTTCTATCTGATGTGCTATCAACAGTACCATTTTATGTTTTGGTTGTACACGTGTGAAACACGGGTAGTACGAACACACAGCCTTGTAACTTAACCCATAGGAAGATAAACTTATTCCATCCATTATGCTATATATCCATTTACCGCTGCCGAACTACATGAGGAAAAGTGGCTTTCACTGAAAACCAGTGGTCGTGAGCCATGCGCAGCTGCCCATGGCAAGACTGAATGTGGGCCCTTTCCATTGTA